>CAKJTW010000735.1:0-21726 GCA_917880005.1 Nanger dama
CACTAACCCTAACCCCTAACCCTAACAGTAACCCCTACCCCAACCCTAACCCTAACCCTAACCCCAAACCCTAACCCCAACCCCTAACCCTCACCCTCACCCTAACCCTAACCCCAACCCCTAGCCACAACCATAACCCCAAAACTAAACCTCAACCCCAACTTCATCCCTAAACCAAAATCCACCCCTAACCCTAACCCTAACCCTAACTCCCAACCCTAACCCCTAACCACAAACCCAACCCTAACACCAAACACAACCCCACCCTTAACCCCAACCCCAACCCTAACATTAACCGTAACACTATCCCTAACCCCTAACCCTAACCCTAACACTATCCCTAACACATAACCCTAAACCTAACACTAACCCTAACCCCTAAACCCAACCCTAGCTCCAACCCTAATGGCAAAACTAACGCTAACGCTAACCTTAATGCTAAACCTAACCCTAAACCCTGACTCTGACCCCTGACCCTAAACCTAATCAACCCCTAACACTTTAAATCCCAACCGGAAAGTTTATCTAAACTGCAACTCAACCCTAACTTCTAATTTAAACCCTAACCCCAACACCAACCCTACCCTGACCCCATAACCTAACCTCAACGCTAACCCCAACAACAATCCCAACCTGAACCCCAACCCCAATCTCAACCCCCAACCCCAATCCCACGCTAACCCCAACCCCAATCCTGGGTCCCAGCTCCTAAACCTAACCATAACCCTAACCCTAACCCCAACTCGTAACCCTCACCCAACCAATCTCTAACTCAACCTAACCAAAAATACTAACCCTACTCTAAACTTCCAACTTCTAACCCTAACTATAACCCCTAACACTAACCCCTAAACTCACACCCAACCCAACCTTCCCAACCCTAACCCCCTAACCCTAACCCCAAACTCAACTCAAACCCCAATCCCAACCCAACCCCAAAACCAACCCCAACTCCTAAACCCCAACCACTAACCCACCCTAACTTACCCCCATCATCCATAACCCCGCCCCAGGCCCAACTCCCAACCCCCAACCCTAACTATAACCCCACCACACATCCTAAGCCCAAACTCTTCAACCCTAACCCCAAACCCCACCCAATCCCAACCCCAACCCTAACCCCCAACACTAACTTCTAACTTCTAATTCCCAATACTAACCCTAACCCCTAACCCTAACCTATTCCTAGCCTGAACCATAACCCCAACACTAACCCCAATCCTAACCCCCAACCCCAAACCAAACCCTAACCCCAATCCACCCAACCAAAACCCCTAACCCTAACCCCCAACCTAACCCCACCTCCAACCAATCACTAACCCAATGCCAACCCAACCGAAACCCCAACCCCAACCTCACACCAAACCCAACCCAACCCCTAATCCCTAACCCAACTTCTAAACCAACTGACCCCTAACCCTATCCCTAACCTACCCCCAACTTAATAGTAACCCTAACCCCAAACCTCAACCCTTAGCCTAACCCTCACGCATGTTAACCCAACCCCTAACTTGAACCCCTAAAACCCTGACTTAACTGACTCCAACCCCAACCTCCCCTAATGCCACCTAACAGTTTACCCTAAAAACTAACCCTAACCTAAACCAAATTGTAAGCACTCAACCCCCAACATCAACCCCAACCCCGACCCCTAACCCCAACACCAACACCACCCCCTAACCCCAACCCCCAACCATAACCCCTAACACTTACCCTAACCCCACAACCAACCCTAACCCTAACCCTGGAACACTAACCTTACCTTCCCTAACCCTGACCCCAACATTAACCCCTACCTAACATCACCACAACCCTTCAACTGCCACCTAACACTAGCTCCTCACCCACCCTAACCATAACACTTAACATAACCTTCATAAAATAAAACTTAATAGTAAGGCCAACCTTAACCACAAACCAACCCTCACAGCCAAGCTCACCCTAAACCGGGTGCTAAACCTGCACCTTTAGGGGCCTAACTTCAATGCCAACCCTAACTTTAATCCACACACATCCTAACCCAAACTCTCCCCGTCAACCCTGCAACCCCAAACCCCAACCCAACCCCAATCCCTAATCCCTAACACCAACCCCAACCCCAACCACAACCAAAACCCCATCCCCAACCCCAACCCCAACTCCTAAACCCCACCCCTAACCACCTAACCCACTAACCCAATCCTAAAACAAACCCCAACTGGAAGGCACACTAACCCAACCCCAACCTAACCCCAACCTCAACCCCAAACCTAATCCCCAACCCCCAACCCCAACCCCAACCCCCAACCCTAAACCCAACCCCAACCCAAACCTAACGCCAACCCCAAACCTAACCCCTAAACACTAAACCTAACCCTGACCCTGAACCTAAACCCCTAACCCCAACACCAACCCTAACTTTAAACCCCAACCCCAACCCAAACCAACCCCAACCAAAACCCCTAACCCTAAAACCATTACACACCAAACCTAACCCTAAATCCTAACCCTAACCCTTACTTCTAACCCTAAACTGTAACCCTAATAATCCACTAAACCTAAGCTTAACCCCTAACCCTAACACCAACCGTAACCCTAACACTAGCCCCAACCCTAACCCCCACCCCAACCCCAAACAACCTAATCCCAACCCTAACCCTAACCCCTAACCCCAACTCCTAACCCTAACCCAACCGCAACCCTAACCCCAACCACAATCCCAACCCCAACCACAACAACAATCCCAACCCCTAACCCCAACCCCAACCCTAATCCTAACCCCAACCCCACCCAACTCCCAAACCCAACCCTAACCCTAAACCTAACCCTAAACCTGACCCTGACCCTGATGTTAACCTCAACCCTAAAACTAACACTAACCCTAACCCAATGCTAATCCCCAATCCTAACCCAAACCCTAAAATTAACCCCTAACCCCTAACCATAACCCGTAATCCTAACCCTAACCCCTAACTCTAACCCTAAACACTAAACCCTAACAATAACCCTAACCATAACCCTAAACCTAAAATAACCCCAATCCCAACCCTAAACCTAACCCCTAAACCCAACCCTAACCCTAACCCCCAACCGTAACCCCAACCTCAACCCCTAACAGTAACCCTAACACCTAACACTAACGCTAACCCTAAACCTAACACTAACCCCCCCCAACCTAACCCTAACCCCAACGCTAACCCTAATGGGCAGCTAACCCTAAACCCCTGACCCTGACTCTGACCCGACCCTGACCCTGACCGTGACCCTAACACTAACCCCAACCCCAACCCCAACCCAACCCCTAACACTAACCCCAACCATAACCCCAAACCAACCCTAACCCTAATATCTAATCCCAACATTAACCCCAACCCCCAACCCAACCCCTAAAACTTACCCTAACGCAAACCCCTAACCCTAACCCTAACCCTAACCGTAACTCATCTAAGCCTCAACCCTAACCCCACTCTACTCTACTCCTATCCCAACCGTAACCTTGTCCCTAACTCAACCACAACCCCAACCACCGGCACAACTACCCTAACCATAAACATAACCCTATCCTCAAACCCTAAATCACAACCCTAACACTAACCCTACCACTAAACACCAACCCTTACCTTAAACCTAACACAAACCCAGCACTAACCCTAACCCCTAAACCCAACAATAACCACAACCCCTAAACTTCATCTCAAGGTAGCCCAACACTATTCTAATCATAACCCTAAACCTAACCCTATAACAATAACCTAAGAGGTAACGCTACACCAACCCCTAAACCCAACCCCAACACCAACCCTACCTTGGAGATACTTCTAACCCCAGCTCCCAGGCCAATCCCTAACCCCAAACCCCAACTTTAAACTTAACACATATCCTAAGCCTAAACTTTTCCTCAGCCCCCAACCCCAAACCCCAACCCTAAACCCAATCACCAACCCTAACCTTAATCCCAACACCATCCCAACCCTAACCCTTAACCCTATCCCTAACCTCACCCTAACCTCAACCTTAACACTAAACACCAACCATGGAACTCCTAACCCTAGCCCTAGCTCATCTAGATCTCAGCCATACCAAACCTAGCCCCAAGTATCCTAAACCTATTCTCCCAGCCCAAACCATAACCCCAACACCAACCCACACCCAACCCATTTTTAACCCCTAACCCTAAAACCCGAACCCCAAACCCTAACCCTCAACTCCTAAACTAGTACTCAACCTTAACCCTAATCCCAACTTAACTCCCTAAATCTACCTCACCCTGCCCCATCCCTATCCCTAACCCCCAACCCTAACACTAACACCTAAACTTAACCCTAATCTCAACTAACCTGGAATCCTAACCCAAACCCTAAACCGAACCCCTGAACCGGACCTGCACAACACTAACTACCGGGATCAACTACCTAAACTGGAACTGAAACCCAACCCTAACCCTAAACCCCAAAGATAACATTAACCTAAACCTGACATCTCAACCCAAACCCCAACCCCCCAACCATAACCCTAACTGTAACCCCCAACCCCAACACCCCAACCCTAAACATGTTCTAACCAAAATCCTAAGTGTAACGTTAACACCAAACCTAACCCTAACCCAATCCTAATCCTAAACCCCAACCCCAACCCCCAAACCCAACCGTAACCCCACCCCAACCCCACCCCCACCCAATCCCAACCACTAACCCCAACCCCAACCCCAACCCCCAACCCCAACACCTACCCCACCCCAACCCCAACCCCTAACCCTAACCCTATCCCTAACCCTAACCCTAACTCATCTAAGCCTCAACCCTAACCCCACTTACCTCTACCCCTATTTCAACTGTAAACTTGTCCCTAACCTAAACCACAAAACCCCAATCTACTCTTCACAACTACCTACCCATAACCATAACCCTATCCCTAAACCCTAAATCACAACCCTAATGCTAACTTTACCATTAAACACTAACCCTTACCTTAACCCTAACCCAAACCTAGTACTCAACCCTAACCCAACCCCAACACTAACAACAACCCCTAACCTATCCCTAAGCGGTAGCCCAACACTATTCTAATCATAACCTAAACTCAACCTCTATAACAATAAACCTAATAATAACGCCAACCCTAACCTCAAACCTAACCCCAAAACTAAACCCAAACCAAACCTCAACCCCAACCCCTAGCCCCTAAACCCAACCTCACCCCACCCCAACCCCAATCCAACCTCAACCCTAACACTAACGCCTAAACTCTTTCCCTAGCCCCAACCCCAAACCCCAACCCCAACCCCAATCACCAACCCTAACCTTAATCCTAACACCAACCCTAACCCCAACCCCCAACCCTATCCCCAACCTCACCTAACCTTAACCTTAACACTAAACACCAACTGTAACCCCCAACCCTAGCTCCCCAGCCCTATCCCCAGCCATAGCACCAGCGTAATCTAAACTGTTCTTAGCCCAAACCATAACCAATGGTAACCCAAATCCTAACCCTAACCCACACCTAACCCCTAAACCTAACCCCTAACCCCTAACCAAACCCCAACCCTAACTCCTAACCCTAATCCCTGTTATCTATACGAACCTTATCTCCAACTAACCCTAACCTAACCCAACCAACCTAGTTCGAACACTAACCCTAAGTGTGGCACAACCTAAACCCTAACACTAACACTACCCCTAACCTCACGCTAACCCAACCCTAATCCCAAACCTAACCCTAACCCCAACCCTAAACTTTAACACTAACCTTAACCCCAACTAAAATCCTAAACCCGAACCATAACCCAATCCTAAACCCAACCCTAAGCCCCACTCTAAACTCAACCCTAACACTTAAAACCCAACCCTAACCAAAACCCCAAACCCTAACACTATCTCATCTCAAACCAAACCCTAATCTTAAATGCAACCCCAATCCAACCCAACCTAACCACCCAACCCCAACCCAAACCCCAACCCTAACACTAACCCCCAACCCAAACCCAACCCTAACCCCAAACTACCATAAGCCTAACCCTATCCTGAAACCTTAACGTAATCCTCAACCCTAACCCAAACCCAAACACTAACCTCAAACCAACCATAACCCCCAACCCCAACCCTAACACTACACTCCTACTAACCCTAACCCAAGAGTAACACCAATCAACACTAATCCTAACCCCTAACACTAACCCCAACCCTAACCCCTAAACTAACCCAAACCCAAAACCAACTGTAACCCCTCCACCGACCCTAAGCCTAATCCTAATCCTAGCCAGTAACACTAACCCTAAACCTAAACCCCAACCCCAACCCCTAACCCCAACCCCAACTCTAACCTACTTAACCATAACCCTAACCCTAACCACAACCCTAAACTAACCCCAACTCCTAAACCTAACTCCAACCCATCCTCAACCGCTAAACCCCAACCCCAACCCTCACCCTAACTCTAACCCTAAACCTAACTACCAACCCAACCCCAACACCAAGCCCAATCCCAAACCTAACCACAACCACAATAAAACCCTAACCACAATCCCAACCTCAACCCCAACCCCAACGCTAACACTAAACTGTAACACTATCCCAACTATTAGCTCCTAACACTAACACCCAACCCAACCCTAACACTTCAACACTCAACCCCTAAACCCCAATCAGAGCATAACCCTAACGCTAACGCTAACCCTAATGCTAACCCTAACCCTAAACCCTGACCCTGACCCCAAAGCAAACCCCAACCCTAACCCTAAACCAAACACTAACCCTAACACTAATCCTAACACCAACCCTAACCCCTAACCCCAACCCCAACCCAAACACTAACCCAACCCCAAACCTATAACAACCCCCAACCCAAACCATAACCCCAACCACAATCCCAACCCTAACTCCAACCCCAATCCCATTCCTAACCCCAACCCCAAACCTAACCCCAACCCCAACCCCAACCCTAAACCTAACACTCAACACCTAACCCCAACCCTAAACCTAACCCCAAAACTCTTCTAACCCAAAACCTAAGAGTAACACTAACCTAACCCTAACCCCAAACCTAACACCAACCCCAACGCTAACCCCAACCCTAACCCCCAACCCTAACAGTAACCCCTAACCCTAACTGTAACCCCCACCCCCACCCCAACCCTAACCCCAACCCTAACCTCCCAACCCCCACCCTCACCCAAACCCTAACCCTATCCCTAGCCCCAACCATAACCCCAAAACTAAACCTAATAACAATCATCCCTAAACCCAACCAACTAACCCTAACCCTAACCCCAACCCTAACCCTAACCACAAACCCAACCCTTAACACCAACCCCAACCACAACCCCACCCCAACCCCAACCCCAACACTAACCCTAACATTATCCCTAACCCCCAACCCTAACCTCTAACCCTATCCCTAACACCTAACCCCAACCCCAACACTAACACTAACCCCTAAACCTAACCGTAGCCCCAACCCTAATGCCAACGCTACCCTAATGCTAACCCCTAACCCCAAACCCCGAACCTGACCAAACTAACCCCTAACCCACTAGTAAACCCAACCGTAATGTTTACCCTAAATTGTAACCCCAACACCAACCCTAATCCCAAACCCAACACCAACACTAACCCTAAACCTGACCCTACACCCAACCCTAACCCCAACCACTAATCCTATTCCTAACCCCAACCAAACCCCAACCCTAATACTAACCCTAACCATAAACCAAACCCTAACCCTAAAAATTACCCTAACCCTAACCCTGACCCCAAAGCAAAGCCTAACCCTAACCCTAAACCAAACACCAACCCTAAACCCACACTCAACACCAACCCTAACCCTAACCCCAACCCAACCCAAAAGCTAACCTAACCCCAAACCTAATCCTAACCCCAACCTAAACCATAACCCCAACCACACCGCAACCCTAATCCAACCCTAAATCCCAACCCCTAAACCCAACCCCAATCCCAACCCCTAACCCCAACCCCCAAACCTAACCCCAACCCCAACCCTAACCCTAAACCCAACACTAACACCCAACCCCAACCTGAAACCTAACCCCAAAACTCTTCTAACCCCCAAACCTAAGAGTAACACTAACCTTAATCCTAACACCAAACCCAACACCAACCCCTAACGCTAACCCTCAACCCTAACCCCCAAACCTAACAGTAACCCCTACCCCAACCCCAAATCCTAACCCCTAACCCTAAACCCCAAACCCTAAACCCCAACCTCACCCTCAACCCCAACCCTAACCTCAACCCCAGCCATAACCATAACCCCAAAACTAAACCCAACCGCAACCCATCCCAAAACCCAAATCCAACCCCAACCCCTAACACTAACCCTAACCCAACCCTAAACCCCAACCACAACTAAACCCAAACACCAACCCCAACCCCCACCCCCAACCCCAACCCCAACCCCTAACACTAACCGTAACACTATCCCTAACACCTAACCCAACACTAACCCTATCCCTAACATCTAACCCTAACCCCAACACTAACCCCTAACCCCTAAACCTAACCCTAGCCCTAACCATAATGCCAACACTAACGCCAATGCTAAACTTAATGCCACCCTAACCCTAAACCCCTGACCCTGACCCTGACCCAAACCTAACCCTAACCCCTAACACAAAACCTAACCGGAAGCCCACCCTAAACCCTAGCCCTAACCCCTAACCCCAACCCCAACCTAAAATCATAACCCTAACACCAACTGCACCTGGACCCCATACCCCAACACCATACCCCAACCCCAACCACAATCCCAACCCAAACCCCAACCCCAATCTCAACCCTAACCCCAATCCCAACGCCAACCCCAATCCCAATGCTAACCCTAACCCCAACCACTAACCATAACCCCAACCCCTAACCCTAACCATAACCACTACCCCAACCCAACCCTAACCCTAACCTAACCAATAACACTAACCCCACTCTAAACCCCAACCTCAAACCTAAACATAACCCCAACCCTAACCCTAACCCCTACAACCAACCCTAACCCCAACCTTACACCTAACCCTAACCCCAACTAACCCCAACCATAATCCCCAAATCTAACCCTAACCCCAACCCCAACCCCAATCCTAAACCAACCCCAACCGTAACCCCAACCCCAACCCTAACCCTAACCCTACCCCAACCCCCCATGCTAACCCTAACCCCAGCCCCAGGCCTAACTCCCAACCCTAACCCTAACTATAACCCTAACACATATCCTAACACTAAACTCTTCCCCAACCCTAACCCCTAAATCCCAACCCCAACCAAAACCCCAGCCCCCAACCCCAACCCTAACCCCAACCCAACCCTAACACTAACCCTAACCCCTAACCCAACACTAAACCTAACACTAACCCCTAACCAAACCCTCACCCTCACCCCAAACCTAACTCATCTAAAGCTAACCCTAACCCTACCCTACCCCTACCCCTATCATCACCGTAACCTTGTCCCTAACCCCAACCACAACTCCTAAACCTACCGCACAGCTACCCTACCCATAACCATAACCCTATCACTAAACCCCAAACCATAACACTAACCCTAACCTAACACTCAAACACTAACCCTCACCTTAAACCTAACACATCCCTAGTACTAATCCTAACCCTAACACTAACGAAAACCCCTAAACCTATCCCTAACCGTAGCCCAACACCATTCTAATCATAACCCCAAACCTAACTTCTATAACAGTAAACTGAATAGTAACGCTAATCCTAACCCCAAACCTAACCCCAACGCCAACCCCACCCTAAACCTACCCCAAACCTACCCTAACCCCAGCCCCAGGCCTAACCCTAACCCCTAACCCTAACTTTAACCTTAACACATATCCTAACCCAAACTCTTTCCTAGCCCCAACCCTAAACCCTAACCCCAACCCTAATCACTAACCCTAACCTTAATCCCAACACTAAACCCAACCCCAACCCCTAACCCTATCCCTAACCTCACCCCTAACCTTAACCCCCAACACCAAACACCAACCATAACCCCAACCTTAGCCCAGGCCCTATCCCTAGACATAGCACTAGCCGGAATTCTAAACCTATTCCCAGCCCAAACCATACCCCCAACACTAACCCCAACGGTAACCAAATCCCTAACCCCTAACCCCCACACCAAACCCCTAACCCTAACCCTAACCCTAAACCCCAACCCCTAACTCCCAAATCCTAACCCTACCCCTATACCTAACCCTATCCCTAACCCCAAACCCCAACCCAAACCCTAACACCAACCCTAACCCTAACCCTAATCCTAAACCCCAACCCTAACACTAACCCTAACTGTGGCCAACCCAAAACCCTAACACCAACCCTAATCCCCAACCCCAAACCTAACCTGAACCCTAACACTAACCCCAACTGTAAGGCCAACCCCAAAACCTAACACTAACCCTAACCCCTAACCCAAACCCAACCTAATCCTAAACCCAACCCCTAACCCTAACCCCAACCAAAACTCTAAACCCTAACCCCAACCCAATCCAAACCTAACCCCAAGCCCCTAACTACCTAAAACAAACCTAACGATAACCCCCAAACCTAACCCTAACCAAAACCCCAAACCCTAACCCTATCCCTAACCCTAAAACAAACCCTAACTCTAAACCTAACCTTACCAACCCAAACCTAAACCTAAACCAAACCCCTAACCCCAACCAAACCCCTACCCTAACACTAACCCCCAACCCAAACCCAACCCTAACCCCAACAATACCCCAACCCTAACCCCATCCCGAAACCTTAACGCAACCTCAACCCTAACCCCAACCCAAACACTAACCCTAACCCCAACCCCTAACCCCTAACCCTAACCCTAATCCTAACCCTAACACTAATCTCTTCTAACCCCAAACTTAAGAGTAACACTAACCCTAACCCTAATCTTCAACCCTAACACTAACCCCAACCCCAAACCTAAACCTAACCCTAACCCCTAAACCCAACCGCAACCCCCTCCACCGACCCTAAGCCTAATCCTAATCCTAACCAGTAACACTAACCCCAAACCCAAACCCTAACCCCAACCCTAACCCCAACCCCTGACCCCAACCCCAACCTTACCCCTAACCATAACCCCAACTCCTAAACCTAAACCCTACACCAAACCCAACCCCAACCTCATCCCTAATCCAAAACCCAACCCTAACCCTTACCGTAACCCGAACTTCTAAACCTAACCACCAACCCAACCCTAACACCAGCCCAATCCCAAACCTAACCCCAACCACAATCAAACCCTAACCACAATCCCAACCCCAAACCCCAACCGCAACCCTAACACTAACAGTAACACTATCCCTAACCCCTTAACCCTAACCCTAACACCTAACCCTAACCCTAATACCAATACTAACCCCTAAACCTAACCCCTAGCCCTAAACCTAAGGCAACGCTAACCCTAATCCTAACCCTAACCCTAAACCCCGACCCTGACCCAAATCCTAACCCTAACAGTAAACCCAACCGTAACGTTTACCCCAAACTGTAACCCCTAACACTAACTCTAATCCTAAACCCCAACACTAACACTAACTTAAACCTGACCCTATACCCCAACCCCAACCCTAACCGCTAATCCTATTCCTAACCCTAACCAAAACCCCTAACCCTAATACTAACCCTAACCATAAACCAAACCCCAACCCTAAACCCTCACCCCTAACCCTAACCCCTGGAACCCTAACCCTAAAGCAAACACTAACCCTAAACCAAACACTAACCCTAACCCTAACCCTAAACCAACCCTAACCCAAACACCAACCCCAACCCAAACACTAACCTAACCCCAAACCTAAACCCTAACCCCAACCCAAACCCTAACCCCAACCCCAATCCCATCCCTAACCCCAACCCCAAACCTAACCCCAACAACAACCCTAACCCCTAAACCTAACACTCAACACCTAACCCTAACCCTAAACCTAACCCCCAAAACTCTTCTAACCCAAAATCTAAGAGTAACACTAACCCTAACCCCAACCCTAAACTTAACACCAACCCTAACGCTAAACCCAACACTAACCCCTAACCCTAACAGTAACCCCTACCCCAACCCCAACACTAACCCTCACCCTAAACCCTAACCCTAACCCCTAACCCTTACGCCTCACCCAAACCCTAACCCATCCCTAGCCCTAACCATAACCCCAAAACTAAACCTAACCCCAACCCATCCCTAAACCTAACCAACCCTAACCCTAATCCCAACCCCAACCCCAACCCAAACACTAACCTAACCCCAAACCTAATCCTAACCCCAACCCAAACCATAACCCCAACCACAATCCTAACCCTAACCCCAACCCCAATCCCATCCCTAACCCCAACCCCAAACCCCAACCCCAACCCCCAACCCTAACCCTAAACCTAACACTAACACCCAACCCTAACCCTAAACCCAACCCTAAAACCCTAATCCAAAACCGCAGTACCCAACCTAACCCTAACCCTAATCCTAACCCCAACCCCAACCCCTAACCCTAACCCTACCCTCACACAAACCCTAACCCCAACCCTAGCCATAACCATAACCCCAAACTAAACCTAACCCCAACCCATCCCTAAACCTAACCAACCCCAACCCTAACCCCCAACCCTAAACCCAACCCTAACCCTAACCACAAACTCAACCCAACACCAACCCCAACCCCACCCCTAACCCCAACCCCAACCCTAACATTAACGTAACACTATCCCTAACCCCTAACCCCAACCCTAACCCTAACCCTATCCCTAACATCTAACCCAAACCCTAACACCAACCCTAACCCCTAAATCCAACCCAAGCCCCAACCATATTGTTCACACTAACGCTGACGCTAAACTTAATGCTAAACCTAACCCAAACCCTGACCCCGGACCCTGACCGTAAACCCAACCCAACCCCTAACACTAAACCTAACCGGAAAGCCTACCCTAAAACCCAACCTTAACCCAACCCTAACCCCTAACCCCCCTAAATCCTAACCTAACACTAACCCCTACCCTGACCCATACCCTAACCCCAACCACAATCCCAACCCAAACCCCAACCCCACCCAACCCCCAACCCCAATCCCAACGCTAACCCCAACCCCAACGCAAACCCTAACCCCCAACCATAACCATAACCCCAAACCCAACCCCTAACCATAACCCCCCTACCCCAACCCTAACCCTAACCCTAACCCTAACCAACAACACTAACCCTAACTTAAACCCTAACCCCAACCCCAAACATAACCCCTAACCCCTAACCCCTAACCCCTACACCCCAACCCCAACCCCTAACCCCTAACCCCAATCCTAAACCTAACTCCTAACCCAACCCCAACCCTAACCCCAAACCAACCCTAACCATAACCCTAACCCCAACCCCAACCCTACCCCAACCCCATGTTAGGCACCCCAACCCCAGCCCCAGGCCCAACCCTAACCCTAACCCTAACTATAACCCTAACATATATCCCAACCCCAAACTCTTCCCTAACCCCTAACCCCAAAAACCTAACCCCAACCCCAACCCCAGCCCTAACCCCAACCCTAACCCCAACCCAACCCTAACACTAACCCCAACCCCAACCCCAACCCCAAACCTAACACTAACCCCTAACCGAACCCTAACCTCACCCTAACCCTAACTCATCTAAACCAAACCCTAACCCCACTACCCCTACCCCTATCCCTACCGTAACCTTGTCCCTAACCCAACCACAACCCTAAACTTACCTGCACAGCTACTCCTACCCATAACCATAACCCATCACTAAACCCCAAACCATAACCCCAACCCTAACCTAACACTAAACACTAACCCCTACCTTAAACCTAACACAGCCCCAGCACTAACCCTAACCCTAACACTAACCACAACCCCTAAACCTATCCCTAACGGTAGCCCAACACTATTCTAATCATAACCCCAAACCTAACCTCTATAACAGTAAACCTACTAGTAACGCTAACCCCAACCCCAAACCCAACCCCAACGCCAACCCTACCCTAAACCTACCCTAACCCCAGCCCCAGGACTAACCCCTAACCCTAACCCCAACTTTAACCTAACACATATCCCAAGCCCAAACCCTTCCCCAGCCCCAACCCAAACCCCAACCCCAACCCCAACCCCAATCACTAACCCCAACCTTAATCCTAACACTAACCTAACCCCAACCCCTAACCCTATCCCTAACCTCACCTCTCACCCTTAACCTAACACTAAACACCAACCATAACCCCAACCCCAGCCCCAGCCCCCATCCCTAGCCATAGCACCAGCCGCACCCTAAACCTATTCCTAGGCCAAACCATACCCCTAACACTAACCCCAACGGTAACCAAATCCCTAACCCTAACCCCACACCTAACCCCTAACACCTAAGCCTAACCCTAACCCTAACCCCAAACCCTAACCCTAACTCCTAAACCTAACCCCTATCCCACACCTAACCTTATCCCTAACCCCAAACCCTAACCTTAACCCTAACCCTAAACCTAACCCTAACCCTAACCACAAACTCAACCCCAACACCAACCCCAACCCCACCCCTAACCCCAACCCCAACCCTAACACTAACCGTAACACTATCCCTAACCCTCAACCCTAACCCTAACCCTAACCCTATCCCTAACATCTAACCCTAATCCTAACACTAACCCCTAACCCCTAAACCCCAACCCAGCCCAACCATAATGCTAACACTAACGCTGACGCCAAACGTAATGCAACCTAACCCAAAACCCTGACCCTGACCCCTGACCGTAAACCCAACCCAACCCTAACACTAAACCCAACCGGAAGGCTTACCCCAAAACCTAACCCTAACCTAACCCCTAACCCTAACCCCAACCTAAATCCAAACCCTAACACTAACCCTACCCTGACCCTATACCCTAACCCCAACCACAATCCCAACCCAAACCCCAACCCCAATCTCAACCCTAACCCCAATCCCAACCCTAACCCCAACCCCAATGCTAACCCTAACCCCCAACCCTAACCATAACCCAAACCTAACCCCCAACCATAACCCCTTACCCCAACCCTAACCTAACCCTAACCCCTAACCAATAGCACTAACCCCAACCTAAACCCTAACCCTAACCCTAAACATAACCCCTAACCCTAACCCTAACCCACACCTAACCCTAACCCTAACCCCTAACCCTAATCCTAAACCCAATCCCAACCCAACGCCAACCCTAACCCCTAAACCAACCCCAACCGTAACCCCAACCCAAACCCTAACCCCACCCAACCCCATGCTAACCCCTACCCCAGCCCCAGGCCTAACCCTAAACCCCAACCAAACTATAACCCCAACATATACCCCAACCGCAAACTCTTCCCAACCCCAACCCCAAACCTAACCCCAACCCCCACCCTAGCCCTAACCCCCAACCCTAACCCCAACCTAACCCTAACACTAATCCCAACCCCTAACCCCAACCCAAACCCAACACTAACCCCTAACCGAACCCTAACCTCACCCTAACCCTAACTCATCTAAACCAAACCCCAACCCTACCTACCCCTACCCCATCCCTACCGTAACCTTGTCCCTAACCCAACCACAACCCAAACCTACCTGCACAGCTACTCCTACCCATAACCATAACCCTATCACTAAACCCAAACCATAACCCTAACCCTAACCTAACACTAAACACTAACCCTTACCTAAAACCCAACACAGCCCTAGCACTAACCCCTAACCCTAACACTAACCACAACCCCTAAACCTATCCCCAACGGTAGCCCAACACTATTCTAATCATAACCCCAAACCCAACCTCTCATAACAGTAAACCTAATAGTAACGCTAACCCCAACCCCAAACCCAACCCCAACGCCAACCCTACCCTAAACCTACCCTAACCCCAGCCCTAGGACTAACTTCTAACCCTAACCCCAACTTTAACCTTAACACATATCCTAAGCCTCAAACTTTCCCTAGCCCCAACCCCTAAACCCAAACCCAACCCCTAATCACTAACCCTAACCTTAATCCCAACACCAACTCTAACCCTAACCCCCAACCCTATCCCTAACCCCACCTCACCTTAACCCAACACCAAACACAAACCATAACCCCAACCCCAGCCCTAGCCCTATCCCTCGCCATAGCACCAGCCGCACCCAAACCTGTTCCTAGGCCAAACCATACCCCTAACACTAACCCCTAACGGTAACCAAATCCCTAACCCCAACCCCACACCCAACCCCAACCCCTAACCCCAACCCCAACCCTAACCCTAAACCCCTAACCCCAACTCCCAAATCTAACCCTACCCCCACACCTAACCCTATCCCTAACCCCAAACCCCCAACACTAACCCTAACCCTAATCCTAACCCCAAACTCCCAACACCAACCGAAACACCAACCCTAACCCCAACCCTAACCCTAACCCTAACCCTAACACTAACCCCAAACCTAACCCTAACCCAACCCTAATCCCAAACCCAAACCCCAACCTCAACCCTAACCAAAAATTCTAAACCCCAACCCCAACCCTAATCCTAAACCTATCCCTAAGCCCTAAGCCTAAACCCTAACGATAACCCCCTAAATCCCAACCCCAACCAAAACCCCAAACCCCAACCATATCCCTAACCCTAAACCAAACCCCAATCCCTAACCCTAACCCCAATCCTAATCTAAACATAAACCTAAACCAACCCCTAACCCTAACCCAAACCCCAACCCCAACAGTAACCCCAACCCCAACCTAACCCTAACCCCAACATTACCCCAACCCTCACCCCATCCCGAAACCCAACATAACCTCAACACTAACCCCAAACCAAACACTAACCCTAAACCTAACCCCAACCCCTAACCCTAACCCTAACCCCAACACTAAATTCCTAACCATAAACATAAGAGTAACACTAACCCAACACTAATCCTAATCCTAACACTAACCCCAACCCTAAACCCCAAACCCCAACCCCAACCCCTAAACCCCAACCGTAACCCTCCAACTAACCTAAGCCTAATCCCTAATCCTATCCAGTAACACTAACCCTAAACCCAAACCCCAACCCTAACATTAACCCTAACCCCTAACCCTAACCCCTAACTCCTAACCCCAATCCCCAACCCCACCTAACCATAACCCCAACCCCCAACCCCCAACCCCAAATCCCAAACCCACCCAAACCCAACCCCAACCCCATCCCTAATCCTAAACCCATCCTAACCCTATCCCTAACCTCAACCTCTAAACCTAACCACCAACCCAAACCCTCACCAAGCCCAATCCCAAACCTAACCTAAACCACAATCAAACCCAAACCACAATCCCAACCCCTAACCCCAACCCCAACCCCAACACCAACAGTAACACTATCCCTAACCCTTAACCCTAACCCTAACACCTAACCCCAACCCTAACACCAACTCTAACCCCAAACCTCAACCCTGGCCCTAACCCTAATGCTAACGCTAACCCTAATGCTAACCCAACCCCAACCCCTGACCCTGACCTGACCCTAAACCCAACCCCAACCCCAACAGTAAACCCAACCGTAACGCTCAACCCTAAATTGTAACCCCAACACTAACTCTAATCCTAAACCTTAACACTAACACTAACCCCTAAACCTGACCCTATACCCCAACCCCAACCCCAACCGTTAATCCTATTCCTAACCCTAACCAAAACCCCAACCCTAATACTAACCCTAACCATAAACCAAACCCTAACCCTAAACCTTACCCTAACCCTAACCCTTACCCTAAAGAAAACCCTAACCCTAACCCTAAACCAAACACTAACCCTAACCCCAACACTAACACCAACCCTAACCCCAACCCCAAACCTAACCCAAACACTAATCCTAACTCAAATCCTAATCCTAACCCCAACCCAAACCATAACCCCAATCACAGTCCCAACCCCTAACACCAACCCCAATCCCATCCCTAACCCCAACCCCCAACCCCAAACCCTAAACCCACCCTAACCCTAACCCTAACCCCAAACCCAAACCTAACCACCAACCCAAACCTAACACCAAGCCCAATCCCAAACCTAACCACAACCACAATCAAAACCCTAACCACAATCCCAACCCAAACCCCAACCCCAACCCCAACACTAACAGTAACACTAATCCCTAACCCCAACCCTCCAACCCCAACACCTAACCCCAACCCCTAACACTAACCCTAACCCCAAACCTAACCCAGCTCCTAACCCCTAATGCTCAACGCTAACCCTAATGCTAACCCTAACCCTAAACCCTGACCCTGACCCTAACCCCAACCCCAAGAGTAAACCTAATCCTAACGCTAACCCCAAACTGTAACCCCAAAACTAAACCTAACCCCAACTCCATCCCTAAACCCAAATCCAACCCCTAACCCTAACCCTAACCCCAACCCCAACCCTAACCACAAACCCAACCTAACACCAACCCCAACCCCCAACCCCAACCCCAACCCCAACCCTAACACTAACCGTAAGACTATCCCTAACCCCTAACCCTAACCCTGAACCTATCCCAACACCTAACCCTAACCCTAACACCAACACCAACCCCAAACCCAACCCCCAGCCCTAACCCTAATGCCAACGCTAACCCCAATGTTAACCCTAACCCTAAACCCTGACCCCGACCTGACCCCAAACCCAACCCCTAACCCTAACAGTAAACCCAACCGCAACGTTTACCCTAAATTGTAACCCTAACACTAACCCTAATCCCAAACCCAACACCAACACTAACCCCAACCTGACCTATACCCCAACCCTAACCCCAACCGCTAATCCTACTCCTAACCCTAACCAAAACCCCTAACCCTAATATTAACCCTAACCATAAACCAAACCCTAACCCCCAACCTAACCCCAACCCAACCCTGACCTTAAAGAAAACCCTAACCCCAACCCCAAAACCAAACACTAACACTAACCCTAACACTAACACCAACCCCAACCCTAACCCCAAACCCAACCCAAACACCAACCCAACCCCAAACATAATCCTAACCCCAACCCAAACCATAACCCCAACCACAATCCCAACCCTAAACCCCAACCCCCATCCCATTCCTAACCCCCAACCCCAAACCCAACCCCAACCCCCAAACCTAATCCCAACCCAACACTAACACACCCTAACCCCAGCCCTACCCAACCCCAAAACTTTTTAACTCAAACCCATGAGTAACACTAACCTTAATCCTAACCCCTAAACCTAACACCAACCCCAACGCTAACCCTAACCCTAACTCTCGAACCCCAACAGTAACCCCACCCCAACCCTAACCCCAACGCCAACCCTAAACCCCAACCCCAACCCTAACCCTGACCCCACACTATCCCTAACCCTAACCCCTTGCCATAACCATAACCCCAAAATTAAACCCAAACCAACCTCCATCCCTAAACCCAACCAACCCTAACCCTAACCCTAACCCTAACCCCAACCCTAACCCCAACCACAACCCACCCCAACACCAACCCCCAACCCCACCCCTACCCCCCAAACCCAACCCCAACACCAACCCTAACACTATCCCTAACACCTAACCCTAACCCCTAACCCTATCCCTAACATCTAACCCTAACCCTAACACTAACCCTAACCCCTAAACCCAAACCCAGCCCCAACCATAAGGCTAACACTAACGCTAACGCTAACCTTAATGCTAAACCTAATCCCAAACCCCGACCCTGACCCCGGACCCCAAACCCAACCCCAACGCTAACACTAAACCCAACTGGAAAGTTAACCCTAAACCCTAACCATAACCCTAACCCCAACCCTAATTTTAAATCCTAACCCCAACACTAACCCTACCCTGACCCATACCCCAACCCCAACCCTAACCCCAACCACAATCCCAACCCAAACCTCAACCCCAATCTCAACCCCAAACCCAATCCCGACGCTAACCCCAACCTCAACGCTAACCCTAACCCCAACCCCAAACCATAACCCCTAACCCCTAACCCTAACAATAACCCCTACCCCAACCCTAACCCTAACCCTAATCCTAACGAATAACACTAATCCTAACCCAAACCCCAACCCTAACCCTAAACATAACCCCTAACACTAACCCCTAACCCTACACTTAACCCTAACCCCAACCCTAACCCCCAACCGTAACCCCAAACCCAACCCTAACCCCAACCCCAACCCCAACCCCCAAACCAACCCCAACCGTAACCCTAACCCCAACCCTAACCCTACCCTAACCCTACCCCAACCATAACCATAGCCCCAGGCCTCAACTCTAACCCTAACCCTAACTATAACCCTAACACATATCCCAACCCCACACTCTTCCCCTAACCCCAACCCTAGCCCCAAACCCCAACCCTAACCCTAACCCCACCCCAACACCAACCCCCAACCCCCAACCCCAAACCCAAACCTAACACTAACCCCCAACCGAACCCAACACTCACCCCTACCCTAAATCATCTAAACCTAACCATACTCAACTCTACCCCTACCCCTATCCCTACCGTAACCTTGTCCCTAACCTAACCACAACTCCTAAACCTACCTGCACAGCTACCCCTAACCCATAACGATAACCGTAATACCAAACCCAAACCATAATCCAACCCTAACCTTAACACTAAACACTAACCCTTACCTTAAACCCAACACAGCCCTAGTAGTAACCCCAACCCCAACACCAACCACAACCCCAAAACCTATACCTAACTGTAGCCCAACACTATTCTAATCATAACCCCAAACCCAACTTCCATAACAGTAAACCTAATAGTAACGCCAACTCCCAACCCCAAACCCAACCCAAACGCCAACCCTACCCTAAACCTACCCTAACCCCCAGTCCCAGGGCTAACCCTAACCCCAACCCCAACTTTAATCTTAACACATATCCTAAGCCTAAACTCTTTCCCCAGCCCTAACCCCAAACCCGAACCCCAACCCCAATCACTAACCCTAACCCTAATCCTAACACTAACCTCTAACCCAACCCCCAACCCCATCCCTAACCTCACCCCAACCTTAACCCAACACCAAACACTAACCATAACCCCAACCCCAGCCCCAGCCCCATCCCGAGCCATAGCACTAGCCGTAATTCCAAACCTATTTCTAGCCCAAACCATAACTCTAACACTAACCCCAATGGTAACCAAATCTCAACCCCAAGCCTACACCCAACCCCCAACCCTAACCATAACCCAAACCCTAAACCCCAACACCAAACCCTAACCCCAACTCCTAAAACTAACCCTACCCCACACCCAACTGTATCCCTAACCCCCCTTTCAACCCTAACCCCAACCCCAACCCTAACCCCAACCCTAATCCTAAACCCTAACTCAACACTAATCCTAACTGTAAGTTCAACCCTAAACCCAACACTAACCCCAACCCCAACCCCAAACCTAACCCCAACCCCAACACTAACCCTAACTGTAAGGCTAACCCCTAAAACCTAACACTAACCCCTAATCCCAACCCAACCCTAATCCTAAAACCTAACCCCTAACCCCCAACCCCAACCCCAAATCCTAACACTAACCTAACCCCAACCAAAATCCTGAAACCCTAACCCCAACCCCAATCATAAACCTAACCCCAAGAACTATTTCTAAACCTAACCCCAACCCCTAAACCCAACCCAACCAAAACACCAAACCCCAACCCTACCCCTAACCCTAAACCAAACCCTAATCCTCTAAACCTAACCCAATCCCAACCTAAACCTAAACCGCCCAAACCCCTAACCCCTAACCCAAATCCCAATC
>CAKJTW010000736.1:0-21654 GCA_917880005.1 Nanger dama
AGGGGTTGTGATTAGGTTTAGGATTAGGGTTAGGGTTAGGGTTTTTGTGTTGGGTTAGGATTTGTGTTGGGTTGGGGTTACGGTTGGGGTAAGTGTTGTTTAGCGTTCAGGTTTAGTGTTGGGGTTAGTGTTAGAGTTGGGAGTTTGGGTTAGGGTTGGGTTAGGGTTAGGGTTAGTGCTAAGGCTAGGATATGGCTACAGCTAGGGATATTGTGTTAGGACTAGGGCTATGCTAGGAGCTGGGTAAGGGTTAGGGGTATAGTTAGGGGTAGGGGTTGGGGTTGTGGGGTTAGTGTCAGGAGTTGTGGTTAGGGTTAGGGTTTGTTTAGGAGTTTGAGTTACGGTTAGGAGTTAGTGTTTAGTGTTAGGTTAGGGTTTAAGTTTAGGGATATGGTTAGGGTTAGGAGTTAGGGTTAAGGGGAGGGATAGGGTTAGGGGTTGTGTTTAGGGTCAGGGTTTGGTTTAGGGTTGGGTTAGGGTTGGGTTATCTTTAGGGTTCAGGGTTTAGGGTTAGGTTAGAGTTAGGGTTAAGGTATGGGGTAGGGTTAGAGTTATAGTTAAGGTTAGTGTTAGGGTTGGGGGTTAGGGTTAGTATTAGGGTTGCGTTAGGGCTATGGATAGGGTTAGGACAAGGGCTAGTGCTGGGCTGGAGATAGGGCTAGGGCAAGTGGTAGGGTTAGGGTTGGTGTTTGGTGTTGTTGGTTGGGTTTGGGGTTGGTTTGGGGGTGGGGAAGGGTTAGGGGTTAGGGTTCGGGTTAGGGATAGGGTTAGTGCTAGGGTTGGGTTGGGATTAGAGTTGGGGTTAGGTTTTGGGTTAGGTTAGGGTTAGAAAAAGGGTTTAGGCTAGGATAGGTGTTGGGTTAAAGTTAGGGTTATGGTTAGAGTTGGGACTAGGGCTCTGGTTTGGGGTTAGGGTTAGGGTGGGATAAGGTTAGGGTTGGGGTTGGGGTTTAGGGTTTAGGGATAGGATTAGGGTTGGGGTTGGGGTTGGGTGGGGTTAGAATTGGGGTTAAGGGGAGGGATGGGGTTGGGGTTTTGTTTGGGGTTGGGGTTGGGGTGGGGTTAGGGTTAGGTTTGGGCTTTGGTTTGGGTTTGGTTTTGGGGTTAGCGTTACTGTTAGGTTTTGGGTTATAAGGGTTTAGGGTTAGGGTTAGGGTTAGAATAGGGTTGGGTTAGGTTTGGTATAAGGGTTAGTGTAATTTTAGGATGTAGGGTTAGTGTTAGGTTAGTGTTAGGGTTGGGGTTTGGGTTAGGTGTAGGGTTAGTGTTAGGGTTGGGTTAGGGTCAGGGGGTTGGGGGGTAGGGAGTAGGAGTTAGAGGTAGGGTTATGGGTTGGTGTTAGGAGTTTGAGTTAGGGATAGGGTTAGGGTTGGGGTTTGGAAGAGAGTTTGGGTTAGGGTTAGGGTTAAGGTAGGGCTAGGGGCTAGGGCTGCACTCCCGAAACCTACAGCCTACCCCTAACCCTAAACATTAAACCTAACCCTAAAGCAACACCAACACTAACTCTAACCCTAACCTAACCACAACCCCTAAACCTGCCCTAATCTTAACCTAACCCTAATCCTAACACTAACCCAAACACTAACCACTAAACCTAACCTGAGTCTTAACCTAAAGCCTAGCCTAGCCTAACCTAAGCCTAACCCTAGCCCAACCCTAACTCTATCCTAACCTATCCCAACATTTAAACCCTAAACCTAACACTAACCTAAAACCTGCCCTGCACTGGCTGTGGCCCTGGCTCTGGCACTATTTTCTGAGGCTAATCCTGGCCCTGGCCCTAGCCGCAACACAATGCTGGCCTAAAGCCAAACCCCAGCTCATGCCACTTGCCCTATCCTAATCACCCTAAGCCTAACCTAACCCTAACTCTGGACCTGGACCTGGCTCCATCCTGAGCCTAGGCCCAGCCCTGGCTCTGGCCTAGGCCATGAGCCGTGGCCTCCTGGCTCTGGCCATCTAACCAGGCCCTAGCCCTGGCCTAAGGCCTGATCCTAGGCCTAAAACATAGCACCTGGCCTGGCCTAACTCTGGCCTGCCAATCTAAACTGTCCTGGCCTGGCCCTGGCTGGCTAACCCTGGCCTGGCCTGGCCTAAGGCCTCCAGCCTGGCCTAACCCAACACTGGCCTGGCCTAACCTAGGCCTGGCCTGGCCTGGCCTGGCCTAACCCCAGACCCTAGGCCTGGCCCCAGCTGAGCCCTGGCCCAAGACCTGGCCCCTGGCCTGGCCTAGGCCTGCCCTGGCCTGCCCTAACCTCTAACCTGGCCTAACCCTAAATTGGCCTAACCTGCCTAACCCTAAGCCCTGACACTGGCTCTGACCTATTTGTGAGAGCCTGACCTGAGCCTGACCTAACCTAGGCTAACCTAACCTAAACCCTAACCTAACCCTAACCTGGCCTAACCTAAAGCCCTAACCCTAACCTAACCCTAACCTAAACCTGGCCCTGGCCTAACCCCCTAACCCCTGGCCTGGGCACTGGCCCAGACCCTGGCCTAAACCTGGCCCTGGCCTAGCCTAACCCTAACCTGGCCCAATCCTAGGCCTGGCCTGAGCCCTAACCTGGCCCTAACCTAACACTAGCCTGGCCTAAACTAGCCCTAACCCTAACACTAAGCCTAAGGCCAGCCTAACCTAAGCCTAGGCATAGGCCTGGGCCTGGCCTGGCCTAACCCCCTGGCCTGGGCCTGGCCTGGCCCTGGCCTAAGCCTAAGCCTAACCTGGCCTAGGCCTGGCCTGGCCTGGCCTGGCCCTTCTGTTCTAACCCTGGCCTGGCCTGGCCTGGCCTGGCCTGGCCCCTGCCCTACCCTAACAGTGGCCCTGGCCCTGGCCTGGCCTGGCCTGGCCTGGCCTGGCCTGGCCCTGGCCTGGCCTGGCCCTGGCCTGGGCCTGGCCCAACCCTAACCAGCCTGGCCTGCCTGGCCTGGCCTGGCCTGGCCTGGCCTGGCCTGGCCTGGCCTGGCCTGGCCCTGGCCTGATCCCTGGCTCTGATTCTGGCCTATTTTCAGGCCCCTGGCCCTGGCCTGGGCCTGGCCTGGCCCTGGCCTGCCCCTGGCCCTGCCCTGGCCTGGCCTAACCAAGGCCCTGGCCCTGACCTGCCTGGCCCTGGCCTAAAGCCAGGCCCTAACCTGGCCAGCCTAAGTCTGTGCTGGCCCTGGCCCTGGCTAAGCCTAGGCCCTGGCCTGGCCCTGGCCCTGGCCCTGGCCTGGGCCCAGCCCTAACCCTAACCTGGCCTGGCCCTGGCCTAGCCCTGGCCTGGCCTGCTCTGCCTCGGCCTGGCCTAGGCCTGGCCTGGCCTAAGCCTAGGCCTAGCCTGGCCAAGCCTTAAGCCCTGTCCCTAGGCCCCCAGCCTAACCCTGGCCCTACCCCTGGCCTGGCCCTGGCCCTGGCCTGGCCTGGCCTAAGCCCTAACCCTGGCCTAACCCCTGGCCTGGGTTGGCCTGGCCCTGGCACTAGCCTAGTCCTGGCCCTGTCCTGGCTGAAGCCTGGCCTGGCCTAGCCCTGGCCCTAGCTGGCCTGGCCTGGCCTGGCCCGGCCTAGGCCTGGCCTAACCCCAGGCAACTGACCCAGGCCTGCCAAGCTAGGCCTGGCCTGGCCTAGGCCCGGCCCCTGGCCTGGGCTGGCCCTAGCCTGGCCTGGCCGACTTTGGCCCTCCCTGGCCCTGGCCTGGCCTGGGCCGGGCCAACGCTGCCTGGCCCTAAGCCTGACCTGGCCCGCAGGCCCTGGCCTGGCGCGTAGCCTGCCTGCCCTGGCCTGCCTGGCCTGGCCTAGAGCCAGGCAAGCCGGCCTAGGCCCTGGCCTGGCCTGGCCTAACCTGCCTACCTGGCCTGGCTTGGCCTAGCATGCCTGGCCCAGGCCCAGGCCTGGCCTGGCGTGGCCCGCCTGACCGGGCCTGACCAGCCGGGCCTGGGGGGGCTGGCCGGCCTGGCCTAGCCTGGCCTGCCTGGCCTAACTCCTGGCCTGGCCCTGGCCTGGCCCGGCCCTAGGCCTGGCCTGGCCTGGCCTGGCCTGGCCCTGGCCTGGCCTGACGTGGCCTCACCCCAGGCCTAGGCCTAGCCTGGCCATGCCCCGGAGCATAGCCGTGACCTAGTCCTGGCTCTGCCCTTGGCCTAGCCTGCGTGCGAGCCCCAGGCCCTGCCCCTGCCCTGCCCGTGTCACTGCCCCTCTTGGCCCTGACCCAGCGGCCTAGACCTAGCTTACCATGACCGGGCCAGCCAGGCCAGCCAGCCTGCCTGACCTAAGGCTAGCCTAACCATGGCTCTGTCCTAGGCCTGGGCCTAGTGCTGGCCCTGCACCAGCTGATGGCCATAGTCCTGGCATTGGCCCTTGCTCTGGCCTGGCCTGGCAGGACCAGGCCCCGTGGCCCCAGGCCTTGGTCTGGCCTGAGCACTAGCCTGACCTAGCCTGGCCTGAGGCCCTGGCCCTGGCCCTGACCTGTGCCAACCTGCCTGGCCCAAGGCACTAGGCCTGGCCTGGGCATGATCCTGAGTCTGGCACTGGCCTAGTCCTGGCCTGGGCCTGGCACTGACTTGTCTGGCCTGGCCTGGCCTAGGCCTGCCAAGCCCAGCCCGGCCTGACCCCTGGCCTTCCCCTGCCCCTGATCCTGGCCTGGCCTTGCCTGGCTTAGTCCTGGCCTGGCCTGGTCCTGGCCTAGCACAGTCCTGGCCGGACCCTATCCCTGCCCCTGCCCTGCCCAGGCCCTAGCCCTGACAGCCAGGCCAGCTCTTTTTAGGCCTTTGGCCTTGCCTGGCCTGGCCTGGCCACAGCCCAGCCTGGCCGTGCCTGGTGGCACAATCCTGGCCTGGCGCTGGCCCTGTTCTGGCGGTGCTAGGCCTGAGGCACTGGCCTAACCCTGCCTGGCAGTGGCAGCTGGCCTGGTCCTGTCCTGGCCCCAGCTGACACTAGGCCTAGGCCTGCCTGGCCTGAGTCTGGCCTGGGCCTTGGCCTGGCCACAGTCCTGGGCCCTGGCCTGGCACTGGCCCTGGCCTGGCCTGGGCCCTGGGCCCTGGCCTAGGCCTGGCCTGGCCTGGACCAGCCTGGCCTGGCCTGGCCTGGCCTGGCCTGGCCTGGCCCCAGCCTGGCCCCTGCCTTGCCCCCTGCCTGGCCGTGGCCAGGCCTGGCCTGGCCTGGCCTGGCCTAGGCCTGGCCTGGGTCCAGGCCCTGGCCTCGGCCCCTGGCCCTGCCCGTGAGGCCTGGCAATGGCCTGGGCCTGGCCTGTCCCTGTCCTGGTCCTGGCCTGGCCTGGCCTAGGCCTGGGCCCTGGGCCCTGGCCTGGCCCTGGCCTGTCCCGGGGCTGGCCCTGGCCCTTGCTCCAGCCCATGCCCTGCCCTGGCAACCCTGGCCTGGCCCAAGGCCTGGCCCCTGGCCTGGCATTGGCCTGGCCTGGCCTGGGCCTGGCCTGGCCTGGCCCTGGCCTGGTGCCCTGCCTGGCCTGGCCTGTTCTGTGCTGGCCTGACCTGGCCTAGGCCTCTTCCTGGCCTGGGCCTGGCGGTAGCACTGGCCTGGCCTGGCCTAACCGCTGGCCCAGCCCTGGCCTTCACCCTGCCCTGACACTAAGCCTAGCCATAGCCTAGTCCTGAAGCCTGACCTTACACTACACTGGCCCTGGCCCTGGACCTGGCCCTGGTCCTAATCCTCTCCCTAGCCCTGGCCTAACCTAGCCTAACCCAGCCATGCCCTAGGCCTGCCCAGCCATAGCCTAGCCATGGCCCAGGCCCGGACACATGCCCCTGGCCTGGCCTGCCCCTGGCCCCTGGCCTAGGCCTTAGGCCTCGGCCTGGCCTGGCCCAGCTCTGGCCTGGTCCTGGGCCCTAGCCCTGCCGGCTCTGGCCTGATCCTGAGGCCTGGCCTGGCCTGGCCTGTGCTAGGCCTGGCCTACGCCTTAACCTCTTCTGCCTAGGCCTAACAGTGACACTAGCCTGGCCTGGCCCTAACACTAATTCTAACACTAACCATGACCTAGGCCTAATCCTAGGCCTTGCACCCTGCCCTGGCCTAACACAGCTCTAGCCATCCCCGGACACTAGTGACAACACCTTGCCCTAGCCTGGCCTAGCCTAATCCTAAGCCATAATTCTAACCTAACCTTGGCCATGGCTAAGCCCTGTCCCCTAGCCCTGGCCCTAGCATTTGCCTTGCCCTGGCCTTGGCCCTGGCCTAGCCTGGCAGTTAGCCCTAAGGCCCTGGCCTGGCCTAGCACTAACCTAATGCTAGCCTAGCGCTAACTCAGGCCCATGCACCTGTTGCTGCTTCTAGCACTAGCCATAGGCCTGGCTCCTGGGCCTGGCCTGGCCGTGTAGCCTAACGTGACCCTGGCCTAAGCTAACCTGGTCCTGGGCTAAGAGCCTAGCCCCAGGCATGCCTCTGGCCTGGAGTCCTGGGCCGTGGCCGTGGCCTATTGCCTAAATAGCCTAACTCTTTTCTGGCCTAACGTTAGGCCTAGGCCTCTTTTGGCCCTGCCTAACGGTGTCGCTAAGTGTAGGCCCTGGCCTAAGACCAGCACCATCCGTGGCCCTGGCCTGGCCCTGCCCTGTCCTGTCCTGGCCTGGCCCTGGCCCCTAGGCCTGCTCCTGCCACTAGCACAGGCCTTGGCACTGGCCTAGGCCTGGCCTAGGACTGGCCTGGCACTGGCCTGGCCTGGCCCTATGCCTGGCTGTGACCGTTGGCCTGGCCTTGGCCTAGGCCTGGCCTGGCCTGGCTCTGGCCTAGGCCTGACCGTAGGCCTGGCACTGTCCTGGAGTCTGGCCTGGCGCTGGTTCGTCTAGGCCTGGCCTAGGCCTGCCCGTGCGGCCTGGCCCTGCCCCTGCCCTGCCCCTGGCCTGACTGGCCTGGCCCTGGCCTGGCCTGGCCTGACACCTGGCCTGGCTCTGATCTTGGCCTGGCCTAGGCCTAGGCCTCTTTCGGATCCTGGCCTAAAAGTGATTCTGGGCCTGATCCTGTCCTGGCTCCCGGCCCTGGCCCAGGCCTAGGCCTAGGCCTGGCCTCAGCACTGGCTCTGGCCTGGCACTGGCACTGGGTGTAGCCTGGCCTGGCACTGGCCCTGGCCTGGCCTGGCCTGGCCTAGGCCCTGGCCTGGCACTGGCCTGGCACTAGTCCTGGCCGTGGCCTGACCTGGCAGTAGTCCTGGCCTGGCCCTGGCCTGGCACTGGCCTGTCCCAGTCCTGGCCTGAGTCTGGCTCCCAGGCCATGCCCTGCCCTGGCTCTTGGCCCTGGCCCTGGCCTGGCACTGGCCTGTCCTGGGCCCTGGCCCTGGCCCTTGCTCTGGCCTGGGCCCTGGCCTGGCCTGGCCTGGCCCAGGCCGTAGGCCTGGGCCTAGGCCTGGCCTGGCCTGGCCTGGCACTGGCCTAGGCCTGGCCTTGGCCTGGCCTGGCCTGGCCCTGGCCCTGGCCTGGCCTGGGCCCTGGCCTGGCCTGGCCCCAGGCTGGCTGGCCTGGCACTAGGCCTGGCTCTGGCCTGGCCTGAGGCCTGGCCTGGCCTGGAGTCCTGTCCTGGCCTGGCCCGGCCACTAGGCCTGCCCTAGGCCTGGCCCTGGCCCTGCACTGGCACTGTCCTGGCCTAGGCCTGTCCTGGCCTGGCCGTGGGCCGGGGGCCTAGGCCCTGGCCTGGCCTGGCCTGGCGCATGCTGGCTCTGGCCTGGTTCCGTCCCATGCCCTGCACCTGCCCCTGCCTGACCCCTGGCCTGGTGCTGGCCTAAGGCCTGGCCGGACGGTGGCCTAGTCCTGGCCTAGGCCCTGGCCTGGCCCTCGCCCTAGTGCCTGGCCTGGCTCTGCCTGTTCTGATGCTGACCATGGGCCTACGTGTCTTCTGGCCTAGGCTTGGCGTGACAGTGGCCTGGCCCCTGGCCTGGCTCCAGCCCCAGCCCTAGCCTAGCACTGCCTGGCCTAAGGCCTGGCTATTGCCCTTGCCCTGGACCCTTGCTCTTGCACTAAGCCTGGCCCTGGCCCTGGCCTTGCTGTGGCCCTAGCCTCTCCCTGGCCCTAAGCCTAAGCCTGTTCCTGTTCCTAGGCCCTGGACCCAGCCCCTAGCCTGGCACTAGCTGAGCCCTACACATGCCCCTTTTCCTGGCCTGGCCTAGTCCTGGCCCTAACCCTCTCCCTGACCCTAGGCCTAACCATAAGCCCTAGGCCTGGCCTATCCCTGGCCTCTACCCTAGCCCAGCCATAGCCTAGCCTGGCCTAGCCACGACACCTACCCTAGCTCTAATCTTGGCCTAGCCTGATGCTAGGCCTCTTCGAGATCCTAACCTAAAGTAATGCTAGTCCTAGTCCTGTCCCTTGCTCCGGCCCCAGGCCTAGGCTTAAGCCTGCCCTAGGCCTAAGCCTAGCCTCCAGCACTAGCTCTAGCACTAACACTAACACTAGATATGACCTGACTCTGGCCATGGCCCGGGCACTGGCCATGGGCCTAATCCTGTCCTTAGGCCTGCCCCTACCCCTGCCCTTAGCCTGGCTCTAGGCCTAGGCCTAAGATTGGCCTAGCCTGGCCTAACCCGGCCTAGCCAGGGCCATAGTCCTGGCCCCAGCCCATGCGCCTGCGGCTTGCACTAGGCCCTGGCCTAACCAGGCCCTAGCCATAGCCTAGCGCTAGCACTAGCACTGCCTAAGCCTGGCCTAACCCCTAAATCTGTCTCTTCCGCTAACCATAACACCAAGCCTAGCCCTAGCCTAGCCTAAGCCTGGTCTGGCTCTGGCCCTGCCCTAGCACTGGCCGTGTTCCTAACCCTATCCTTGGGTCTAGCCTGGCCCTAGCCATGACCTAGGCCTAGGCCTTAGGCTCTGGCCTAAGGCTAGCCTGGCCCTGCCCAGGCCCTGGCCCAAGGCCTAGCCTGGCTGCTGCCCATGCCCTGCACTTGCCCCAGCCCTGCCCTGGCTCTGGCCCCAGCCTAGCAATGGCCCTGGCCTGCCTGTTTTGGCCTGGCCCTAGGCCTAGGCCTGCCTAGGCCAAGGCCTGGCCTGGCCCCAGCACATGCACCTGCCCTCCGCCTGCCCTGGCCTGGCCTAGTTGAGTCATGGCCTGGCCTGGCTCTAGGCCTGGCACTGGCCCAGGCACTGGCACTGGCCTAGGCCTGGTCCTGGCCTGGCCCCAGCCCTGGCCCTGGCACTGGCCTGGCCTGGCCTGTCCTGGCCTGGCCTGGCCTGGGCCTGGCCATGGCCTGGCCCTGGCCTGGCCTGCTCGTCTGGCCCTGGCCTGGGCCTGCCCTGCCCCTGGCCCTGTCCGCTCCTGGCCTGGCACGGCCTGGCCATGGCCTGGCCTAGCCTGTCTCGTCTAACGCTGGCCTAAAGCGTTTCCTGGCCTGGCCCTGCCCGTAGTCCTGGCATTGGCCTGGCTCTGGCCCTGTCCTAGGCCCTGGTCCTGGCCTTGGCCTGGCCTGACCATAAGCAAAGGCCATGGCCCTTGCCATGGCCCGTTCCTGGCCTCCCCCATAGGCCCTGGCCTGGCCTGGCCACGTCCCTGGCCTGGCCATGCCTGCCCTGGGCCTGGCTCTGGCCTGTCCTGGGCCCTGTGCCTGGCCTAGGCCTGGCCTGCCCCAGGGCAGTGGCCTGGTCCTGGCCATGGCCCCAGGCCTGGCCTGGCCTAAGGCTGGCCTGGTCCTGGCCTGGCCTGGCCTGGGCCCAGGCCTTGGCACTGGCCTGGCCCGGCTCTGGTCCTGGCCTGGCCTGGGCCTGTCTCTTAGGCTGGCTCTGTCACTAGGCCTGGGCCCTGGCACTGGCCTGGCAGCTAACGCACTTGCCTGGCCCAGATGTTTGCACTGCCCTGGGCCTGGCCGTGGCCTAGCCCCAGCCCGTTTCCCGGCCCTGCCTCAGGCACTGATCGTTGCCTAAGGCTAAGCATGGCCTGGCCTGACCTGGCCCAGGCCTGGACCCCAGGCCCTGGCCATAGGACTGGCCTGATCCTGGGGCCTGGCCGTGACCTAGGCCCAGCCTGGCCCGAGTCCTGTCCGTGGCACTGGCCCCTGGCCCCTGGCCTGGCCTGGCCTGGCAGAAGCCACTGTGGCACTGGCCTGGCCTAGGCCCGGCCTGGTATTGGCCTAGGCCTGGCCATGGCCCTGGCCCTAGGGCCAGGCCCTGTCCTGGCTCTGGCCATGAGCCCTAGGCCAAGGCCAAGCCAGGCCCTAGTCCTGTCCTGGCAGCTAGCCTAGCACTGACCCTGGCCTGGCACTGACCACGGGCCCAGGCTTAGCACCAGCCCCAGCCCCAGCCCGGGCCCCGTCCCCAGCCTAGCACTGGCAGTGGCACTGTCCTGGCCCTGTGGCCTGGCCTGGCCTGGCACTGGCCTGGCCCTGACACTAGGGCCTGGCCCTGGTCCTGGGCCCTGGCCTAGCCTGGCAGCTGACCCTAGGCCTGGCCTGGCCTAAGCACTGGCCTGGCGCCTGGCCTAACCCCTGGCCTGGCCTGGCCTGGTCCTGGCCTACTGGCCTGGCCCTGGCCTGGCCTGGCCTGGCCTGGCCTGGCCTGACCCTGGCCCTGGCCTGGCCTGGCCTAAGGCCTGGCCTGGCCTAAGCCCTGGCCTGGCTCTGGCGTTTTGCCTGGCCTGGCCTGATCCTGGCCCTGGCCTGGCACTGGCCTGGCCCTGGCCCTGTGCCTGGCCTGGCCATGGCCTGACCCACTGGCCTGTTCCTGGCCTGGGCCAAGGCCCTGGCCTAATGCTAGGCCAGGCCATAAAGCCAGGCCCTTGCCCCGGCCTTGCCTGGCCTGGCCTAGGCCAGGCCCTAGGCCTGGCCTAGGCCCTGGCCTGGCCTAGGCCAGGCCCTGTCCTGGCTCTGGCCCTGGCCTGGCTCTAAAGGCAGGCCCGGCCTTGGCCTAGGCCTGGTGCTGGCCTAAGGCTAGCACCAGCCCTGGCCTGGCCTGACCGTGGGCCTGGCCTGGCCTGGCCTGTCCTGGCCAAGGCCCTGGCCCTGGCCTGGCCTGGGCCCTGGCGTGGGCCTGGCACTGGCCTGGCCATGGCCTGGGCCCTGGCCTGGCCTAGGCCTGGCCTGGCACTGGCCTGGCCTCTGGCCGGGCCCTGGCCCTGGCCTGGCACCCGGCGGTGGCCCTGGCCCTTGGCCTGGCCTGGCCTGGGGCTGCCTGGCCTGGCTCTGGCCTGACCATAGGCCTGGCCCTGGCCTGGCCTGGCTTCCTGGCCTGCTTGGCCTGGCCTCGGCCCTGGCCCCGGCCTCGGCCCTGACGTGGCCCTAGGCCTGGCACTGGCACCTGGCCTGGCCTGGGCCTGGCCTCGTCTCTTCCTAGGCCAAGGCCTGGGGTGGCGCTGGCCTGGCCCTGGCCTGGGCCTGGCACCTGGGCCTGGCGCTGGCCTGGCCTGGCATTGGGCCCTGTCCCGGCTCTGGCCTGGCCTGGCCTGGCCTGGGCCCTGGCACTGGCCTGGCCTTGCCCTCACCCTGGCCTGGCCTGGCCTGGCCTGGCCATGGCCCCAGCCCTGGCTCTGGCCCCAAGGCCCTGGCACTGGCTGTGACACTGTCCTGGCTCCTGGCCTGGCCTGGCCTGGCCCCTAGGGCCTGGCCCTGGCCCTGGCCTAGTGCTGGCATTGGTGCTGGCGGCTGGCCTGGCGGTGGCCCTGGCCTAAGTCTGGGCCTGTACCTGGCCTAGGCCTGGCCTAGCCATGACACTAGGCCTGGCCGGACCTTTGCCTGAGCCGTGGCCTGGCCTGGCCTGATCCTGAGGCCCTGGCCTGGCACTAAGCCCTGCCTGGGCCTGTGCCCGGCCTCAGCCCTGGCCTGGCACTGGCCCAGGCCCAGCACTAGCGCCAGCCACAGTGCCAGCCCAGCCCCCGGCCCCAGTCTCGGCCCCCGGCCTCCAGCCTGGCCCCAGCCTGGCCCCTGGCCTGGCCAAGGCCTGGCCCTGGCCTGGCCTGGCCTGGCCCTAGCCTGGCCTGGCCTGGCCTGGCCTGGCCTGGCCTAGGCCTGGCCTGGCCCTGGCCGACCTGGCCCTGGCCTGGCCGTGGCCCTGCTGACCCTAGTCTGGCCTAGACACCAGCCTGGCACTGGCCTGATTCCTAGGCGCTGGCCTGGCCTGGGCATGACCCCTGGCCTGGCCTGGGCCTGTCCTGGCCAAGGCCTGGCCTGGCCTGGCCTGGGCCTGCCCGGCCCCTGGCCCTAGGGCCAGCACTGGCCTGGCCTGGCCTAAGGCCTGGCCTAGCTAGTGGCTGGCCTGCCCCTGGCCCTGGGCTCCGGCCCCTGCCCTGGCCCTGGCCTGGCCCCAGTCAGAGCTTAGTCCCGGCTCCCTGGCCTGGCCCTGGCCTGGCCTGGCACTAGTGCTAGGCCCTGCCCCGGACACCTGGCCTGGCCTGGCCTGGCACAGGCCCTGGCCCTAAAGGCCTGGCCTGGCCCCTAGGCCTGACACTAGGCCTAGTGTTGGCGGTGGCCCGCAACACTGGCCCTGGCCTGGCCCTGGCCTGGCCTGACCCAGGCGCTAGGCCTGGCCTGGCCTGGCCTAACAGCCTGGCCACCAGGCCCAGGCCCTCAGCCCTTGGCCACATGTGCCCTTTGGCCCCTGCCGCTGCCCCTCCCCCCCTGCCCTAGGCCCTAGCCCCAGCCCTGCCCCTTCCTTCCCTATCCTGGCCTTAGCCGTGACCCAGCCCCTCCCCTTGCCCTCTTTAGGTTGGCCTAAAACTCAGCCAGCCTTTGCCATAGCCTGGCCCTGGCCCAGCCCTAAGCCTGGACCTGGCCCTGGACCTAGGCCTGGCACTAAGCCTGGCCATGACCCTGCCCCAGGCTCTAAGGCCTAACCTAGGCCTAGCCGTGACCTTGTCCTGGCCTGACCCTAGGCCTGGCACCCGGCTCCTGGCACTGGCCTGAAGTCCTGGCCTAGTCTTGGCCTGGCCTGGCCTAGGCTCTGGCCATGATCTTGGCCTGGCCCTGCGGCCTGGCCCTAGGCCTGTCCTGGCCCTAGCACTAGCCCTGGCCTGGGCCATGGGCCTGGCCTGGCCTGGCCTAAAGTCTGTCCTGGAGTCCGGCCCGTGCCCTAGCCCTGCCTCTGCAACTGTCCTAGGCCTGGCTTGCCTGACCCTGAGGCCTGGCCCCTGGCCCAGCGCTGGCCTGCGTAGGCTGGCACTGGCCTGACCCAGGCCTGGCCTGGCCTGGCCTAGCCTAGGCCTGGCCCTGGCCCGCCGGGCCTGGCCAGGGCTCCTGGCCCTGGCTCTGGCCTGGCCCCGGCCTGGCCTGGCCTCCCCCAGTCCTGGCCCTGGCCAGGGCCCTGGCCTGGCCTAGGCCTGGCCTGGCCTGGCCTGGCACTGGCCTGATGTTGGCTCTGGCCTGGCCTGGCACTGGCTCTGGCTAGGCCTAGGCCTAGGCCTGGGCCTGCCTGGCTCTGGATGTGCCGTGACAGGCCTGACCTAGCCTGACCTGGCCTGGCCTAGGCCCTGGCCTGGCCTGGCCGTGACCCCTGGCCTGGCCTGGCCCTGGCCCAGCCCCTGCCCCAACCCTCCCTAGGCCTGGCCTGGCCTGGCCTGGCCTAGGCCTGGCCTGGCCCTGGCCTAGGCCTCTCTTCTGGCCTAGAGGCTGGTGATGCCTAGCCTAGGCCTAGGCCTGGCCTAGGCCAGGCCTAGCCTGGCCGGACCTCTGGCCTGGCCTGGCCTGGCCCTAGCCTGGCCTCTGGCCCTGGCCTAGCCCAGCCCTGGCCTGACCCTGGCCTGGCCTAGCCCACACATGCATTTAGCCCTGCGCTCCCGTGCCCCCTGGCCTAGGCCTGCCCCGCCCTGGCCCTGCCCCTGGCCCAGGCCTAGCTGTGACCCAGCCCCTGCCCTTGCTCTTTGGGTTGGCCTAAAGCTCAAGCCAGCCCTTGCCTAACCCTGGCCCTAGCCCAGCCCCAGACCCTGGACCTGGCCCTGGACCTAGTCCTGGCACTAGCCTAGCCATGAAGCCTGCCCTAGGCTCTAAGGCCTGTATCTGGTGGCTAACCGTGACCTTGTCCCAGCCTGACCCTGGCCCTAGCCCCGGCCGCTGTCACTGGCCTAGCCCTGGCCTGGCCCTGGCCTGGCCCTTGGCCTAACCTGGCCCCTATCCCTGACCTGGCCCTGGCCCTGGCCCTGGACCCTGACCTAGCACTAGCCTAGCCTAGCACTGGCCCTGGCCTGACCCTGGCCCCGCCAGCGGGCCCTGCCCCTGCCCCTGCCCTGGCCCTGGCCCTGACCCTGGGCCTAGGCCTGGCACCTGGCCTGGCTCAGGTGCCGGCCCTGACCTCAGGCCCTGGCCTGGCCTGGGCCTGGCCGGAGCCTTGCCCTGCGGCCTGGCCCTGCCTGGCCTGATCTTGGCCCTGGCCCTGCTGGCCCTGGGCCCTGGGCCTGCTGCTGCCCGTCTGCCTGCCCTTGCCCTGGCCTGGCACAGTCCTGGCCCTAGCACTGGTCCTGGCTGGCCGCCGTCCCTGTTCTTGCCCTGCTCTGGCACTGGCCTGGCATTAAGCGCTAACCGTGACCTTGAGCTCTAGGCCCTGGCACTGGCCATAATCCTGGCACTGGCGCTGGCCTGGCCTGGCACTGGCCCAGGCCTAGTCCTGTCCTAGGCCTGGCCTAACCCGCCCCTGGCCTTGCACCTGGCCTGGCCTGACCCTGGGCCTAGGCCTGCAAGCCTGGCACTGGCCTGTCCCGGGGCCTGAGGCACTGGCCTGGGCCTGATCCGGCTGTGACCCTGGCCCTGGCTCTGTCCTAGCCCTAGCCGTGACTCTGGCCTAAGACAGGTCAATGGCCCCCGGCCCTGTCCTAGCCCTGGCCCTGGCCCTGGCCTAGGCAGGGCGTGGGGCGCTAGGGCCTAGGCCTGGCGCGTAGGCCTGGCCTGATCTTAGGCCTAGGGCCTGGAGTCTGGCACTGGGCCTGGCGTGGCCCCTGGCTCTGGCCTAGGCCTGGGCCTGGCCTGTGCCGGGCCTAGGCCCTGGCTCTGGCACTGACCGTTAGGCCTGGCCTAAGGCAAGCATCAGCACTGGACCCTGAGCCTGGCCCTGGTGAGCCTAGGCCCTGGAGCCTCCCCTGGCCTTGGCCTGGCCTGGCCTCCCTGGCTCTGGCCTGGCACTGGCCACTAGGCCTGGCCCTGACCTGGGCCATAGGCCCTGGCGCCTGGCCTGGCCTGGCCCCAAGGCCCTGGCGCCTGGCCCTAGCCCTACGGCCCCTGGCCTGGCCTGAGCCCTAGCCCTGGCCCTGGCCTGGCCTGGCCCTAGCCTAACTGCTCCTGGCCTGGCCTGGCCTGGCTCTGGCCACTGACACTGGCCTGGCATTGCCTGGCCTCAGCCCTGGCCTCACCTAACCTGGCCTAGCCCTGGCCTAGGGTGGCCTGGCCTGCTAGCCCTGCCTGGCGTGGTGCTGGCCTGGCCTGAGGCCGGACCTGGCCTTGCCTTGCCTGGCCTGGCCTGGCCAGCACTGGCACCTGGCCTGGCCCTGGCACCTGGCCCAGGGCTGTCCCCAGGCCCTAGGCCCTGGCCCTGGCCATAGCGTGGCTCTGGCTTAGAATCTCTGACCTGGCCTGGCGTAGCCTGGCCTGACCTAGGCCCAGGCCCCAGTCCTGAGCCTGGCTGACCCTGGCCTGGCCCCTGGCCCTGATCCTGGCCTGACATTGCGCCTGACCCGGGCCTGGCCTGGCGCTGGCCTAGGGCTGAGCTGGCCTGACACTGGCCCTCGCCAGGCCTGGTACAGGCCTGGCCCAATGGCCTGTCCAACACCTGGCCACTAGCCTGGCCGTGACACTGACCTGGGCCCTGGGCCAACCCTGGCCTAGCGCAGTCCTGGCCATGGCCCTAGCCCCTTGCACAGGGCCTGACGTGGCCTGGCCATGGCAACCTGGCCGTGACCCCTGGCCTGGCCTGGCCCTGGCCCCCAAGGCCACTTAGCCCCTGTCCTGGCCTGGCCTAGGCCAGGCCCTAGGCCTGGCCTAGCCGGCCTGGCCTGACCTAGGCCAGGCCCTATCCCTGGCTCTGGCCTGGCCCTAACAAGGCCAGGCCCAGGCCTAGGGCTGGGCCTGGAGCTGGCCTAGGCTAACCCACCGGGCCTGGCCTGGCTCTGGCACAGGTAGGGCCTGGCCTGCCTGGCCTGTCCTGGCCAGGGCCCTGGCCCTGGCCTGGCCTGGGCTCTGGCGTGGACAGCCCAGCGCTGGCCCTGCCATGACCTAGGCCCTGGCCTGGCTCTGGCCTTAGGCCTGCGCCCTGGCACTGGCCCTGACCGCCCGAGCCAGACGTGAACCCTGGCCTAACCCCCTGGCCTATTACCCTAAGGCTAACTGGCCCTAGCCTGGGCTGGACCCTAGGCCAACCCCTGGCCTAGGCCTAGCTTCCTAAGCCTGACCCCAGGCCCTGACCTAAGCCCTAGGCCTAACCTAACAAAACCTAGCCTGAGACCTTGCCTAGAACCACCAGCCTAGCCTAACCTGATTCTAAGCCCTAACCTAGAACAACTAGCCCTAACCCTGACCCTATGCCTAACCCCAACCCTATCCCCCCCTAACTGCAACCCCAGCACTAACCCAACCTGAGTCCCAGCCCAGAGCCCCCAGCCCCAATCTCAGCCCTAGCCACCCCAACTAGCCTAAACCTAGCCCCAGCCTAACCATAAGACTCCCCTAGCCCCCCCCCCTCACTAGCCTAGCCCCCCCTAACACTAACCCACAACTGACCTAGTCCTGCCCCAGGCACTAGGCCTGGCCTGGGGAAGCCTCGGCTAGCCCCACCCCAGAGCCCTGACTTCCCAGCCTGATCCCAGCCCCTGGCCCCCCCCAGGCCCAGCCTAGCTGACTAAGCATGGCTTGCCTGGCCACAACCTAGAGCCTAAGCCTCGTCCTCCTTCTCAACCCAAGGCCTGAGCTCGCAGTTTTAGCCCTGACCCTGAAGCCTGAGCCAGGCACCAGCCTAGCGCTGGCCTAGCCCTGTGCCATGGCCTAGCATTGGCCCCTGCCCCCCAGCTCTGGCCCCCCTAACCCTAGACACAAGCCTAGCACTAACCTAACCTTGCCCATCACCCTAGCCTAGCCTGGCCTAACCTAGAAACATAGCCCCAACACTATTACAACCCCAGGCCATCCCTAAACTTAGAGCCTAGCCTAGCCTAGCTGACCTAAACCTAACCACAAACCTAACCTAACACACACCCCAACCTAACCCTAACCCCAACCTAACTACTGTAGCACTATCCCTACCCCTAACCTAACCTAACCTAACAATAAACCTAACCTAACCTAACCTAATTCTCCTAAACCTAAACGTCAACCCTAACCATAACACCAACCTAACTCAAACACTAACCTAACCACAAACTAATGCTAACCCCACCCCAAATCCTAAACCCAACCCCAATCCCGGCCTAACCCTTCAACTAGCCTAAAACCTAAATCCAAGAGTAACGCCAACCCTGGCCTAACCCTAACACCTAAAAACAACCAAAAAGAAACCCTAACCCTAACCCTAAACCTAACACCCTAACCACCCTAACCTAACCCTACCCAATAACCCCTAAACCTAACCTAACCTGCCTAAACCTACAACCCTAACCCTAACCCTTCACCCTAACCTCACCCTAACCCTAACCCCAACCTAACCTCACCAACACTAAACCTAACCCCAAACCCACCCTAAACATAAACCCAACCCTAAGCCTAAACCTAACCCCAACCCTAACCCTAACCACAAACCCAACCCTAACACCAACCCCAACCGAAACCCTAACCCCATCCCTAACACTAACTGTAACACTATCCCTAACCCCTAACCCTAACCCTAACCCTAACTCTAACACCTAAACCTAACCCTAGCCCTAACCCTAATCCTAACACTAATGCTAATGCTAACCCTAACGGTAACCCTAACCCTAAACCCTGACCCTGACCCTGACCCTAAACCTAACCCTAACCCTAACACTAAACCTAACCGGAACCTTTACCCTAAACCGTAACCCTAACCCTAACCCTAATCCTAAACCCTAACCCTAACAGTAACCCTACCCTGACCCTATACCCTAACCCCAACCCTAACCCTAACTGCAACCCCAACACTAACCCCAACCACAAACCCAACCCAAACCCCAACCCCAATCTCAACCCTAACCCCAACCCCAACCCTAACCCCAACCCCAACCCTAACCATAAGCCTAACCCCTCACACTAACCCTAACCCTAACACTAACCCTAACCCCAATCCTAACTCAAACACTAACCTAACCTCAAGCCTAATGCTAACCCCACCCCAAACCCTAACCCCAACCACAATCCCAACCCTAACCCCAACCCCAACCTTAACCCTAACCCAACACTAATACCTAACCCTAACCCCAACACTAAACCTAACCCTAAACTCTTCTAACCCAAAACCTAAGAGTAACGCTAACCCTAACCTTAAACCTAAACCTAACACCAACCCTAACGCTAACCCTAACCCTAACCCTTAACCCTAACATTAACCCCTACCCCAACTCTAACCCTAACCTTACCCTAACCCTAAACCCTAACCCTAACCCTAACCCTTACCTCTCACCCTAACACTAACCCCTAACCCTAACCATAACCCCAACACTAAACCTAACCCCAAACCCATCCCTAAACTTAAACCCAACCCTAACCCCTAACCCTAACCCCAACCCTAACCCTAACCACAAACCCACCCCTAACCACAAACCCAACCCTAACACCAACCCCAACGCTAACCCTAACCCCAACCCTAACACTAACTGTAACACTATCCCTAACCCCTAACCCTAACCCTAACCATAACCCTAACCCCTATACCTAACCCTAGCCCTAACCCTAATGCTAACACTAATGCTAACGCTAACCCTAACGGTAACCCTAACCCTAAACCCTGACCCTGACCCTGACCCTAATCATAACCATATCCCTAACACTAACCCTAACCATAACACTAACCCTTAACCCTAACCCTAACTGTAACCCCAATGCTAATCCTAAACCATAACCCTAACCCTAACACCAACCCTAACCTTAAACACTAACCATAACCCTAACCGCAACCCCTAACCCTAATCCTAACCCTAACCCTAACCAAAACCACTAACCCTTATCCTAACCCTAACCCTTACCCTAAACCAAACCCTAAACCTAACCCTAAGCCTAACCCTAACCCTAAACCAAACCCTATCCCTAACTCTAACCCTAACCCTAACTCTAAAGCAAACCAACCTTAATCCTAAGCCTAATGCTAACCCTAAAACTAACACCAACCCTAACCCTAACCCTAACCATAAACCTAACCCTAACCCGAACCCTATCCCTAACCAAAACCCCTAACCCTAACCCTAATCCTAAACCCTAACGTAACCTTAACACTAACCCTAACCATAACCCTAAACCCTAACCCTAACCCTAACCCCTAAACCTAACCCTAACACTAACCCTAACCCCAAACCAAACGAAACTCTAACCCTAACCCCAACGGTAACCCTCACCCTTACTTCTAACCCTAAAACAAAGTACTTTCCCTAACAACCCTAACCCTAACCCTAACCATAAACCCTAACCCTAACCCTAACCCTAACCCTAATCCTAAACACTAACCCTCAACCCTAACCCTAACCCCAACCCTAACTCAAATACTAACCTAACCTCAAACCTAATGCTAACCCCACCCCAAACCCTAACCCCAACCACAATCCCAACCCTAACCCCAACCCCAACCCTAACTCTAAACCTAACACTAACACCTAACCCTAACCCCAAATCTCTTCTAACGCAAAACCTAAGAGTAACGCTAACCCTAACCCTAAACCTAAACCTAACACCAACCCTAACGCTAACCCTAATCCTAACCATTAACCCTAACATTAACCCCTACCCCAACCCTAACCCTAACCCTAACCCTAAACCCTAACCCTAACCCTAACCCTTACCCATCACCCTAACCCTAACCCTAAACCCTAACCCTAACCATAACCTCAACACTAGACCTAACCCTAAACTCATCCCTAAACCTAAACCCAACCCTAACACTAACCCTAACCCCAACCCCAACCGTAACCACAAACCCAACCCTAACACCAACCCCAACCCTAACCCTAACCCTAAACCCAACCCTAACACTAACTGTAACACTATCCCTAACCCCTAACCCTAACCCTAACCCCTAAACCTAACCCTAGCCCTAACCCTAATGCTAACACTAATGCTAACGCTAACCCTAATGGTAACCTTAACCCTAAACCCTGAAACTGACCCTGACCCTAAACCTAACGCTTACCCTAACACAAAACCTAACCGGAACCTTTACCCTAAACCGTAACCCTAACCCTAAACCTAATCCTAAACCCTAACCCTAACACTAACCCTACCCAGACCCTATACCCTAACCCCAACCCTAACCCTAACTGCAACCCCAACACTAACCCCAACCACAATCCCAACCCAAACCCCAACCCCAATCTCAACCCTAACCCCAACCCCAACCCTAACCCCAATCCCAACCCTAACCATAAGCCTACCCTCACACTAACCCTAACCCTAACACTAACCCTAACCCCAACCCTAACACTAACCCTAACCCTAACCCTTAACCCTAACTGTAACCCCTACCCCAACCCTAACTCTAACCCTAATCCTAACCAATAACACTAACCCTAATCCTAAACACTAACCCTAACCCTAAACATAACTCCTAACCCTAACCCTAAACCTAACCCCTAACCAAAACCCTATACCTAACCCCAACCCCAACCACAACCCTAACCCTAAAACCAACCCTAACCCTAACCCTAACCCTAAACCCAACCCTAAACCTAACGCTAACCCCTTACCCGTAACCCTAACCCAAACCCCTAACCCTAACCCTAACCCCAATCAGAAACTTAATCCCAACTCCAACCCTAATCGCAACACCAACCCTAACACTAACCCTAACCCTATCCCGAACCCCTAACCCTAACCCTAACCCCAACACTAACCCTAACCCTTAAACCTAACCCTAGCCCTAAACCTAACACTAAACCTAATGTTAACGCTAACACTAACACTAATCCTAACACTATACTCTGACCCTGACCCTGACCCTAAACCTAACCCTATCCCTAACCCTAAACCGTAACCCTAACCAAAACCCTAACCCTAACCCACATATACCTTTAACCCTACCGCTACCCCTACCCCTACCCCTAACCCTAAACCTAATCCAACCCTACCCCTACCCCATACCTAACCTTACCATAACCCAACCCTACCCTTACTCTTTAGGTTAACCCTAAAACTCACCCAACCCTTACCATAACCCTATCCCTAGCCCAGCCCTAACCTTAGACCTAGCCCTAGAACTAACCCTAGCACTAACCCTAACCATAACCCTACCCCAAACTCTAAACCCTAACCCTAACCCTAACCGTAACCTTATCCAAACCCGGACCCAAAACCTAACACCAACACCTAACACTAACCCTAAATCCTAACCCTAATCTCATCCCTAACGTTAACCCTAAACCCTAACCATAGTCTTAACCCTAGCCCTAGCCATAGCCCTTACCCTATCCCAAGCCCTAACACTAACCTGAACCCTAAACCATAAACCCTAACCCTAACACAACCCCTAACCCTATCCCCAAATCCAACCAATGCCCCTAACCCTACCTCTACCACTATCCCTAACCCTAACACCTAACCATAAACCTAACACCTAACCCAAACTCAAACTGTAACCTTAAACCCTAACCCTAACCCTAACCCTAAACCTAAACCTAACCCTAACCCTAAACCTCTT
>CAKJTW010000737.1:0-21564 GCA_917880005.1 Nanger dama
TAGTGCTAAGGTTGGGGTTAGGTTTTGGGGTTTAGGGTTAGGGTTAGGGTTAGTGTTAGAGTTTAGGGTTAGGGTTGGGATTAGTGTTGGGGTTGGGGTTATTCTTGGGGTTAGGAGTTGGTGTTAGGGTTGGGCTTACAGTTAGGGTTACGGGTTGGGGTTTAAGGTTAGAATTGGGGTTAGTGTTAGTTTTGGTGTTTACGGTGAGGGATAGCGTTAGGGTTGGGGTTGTGTTGGCATTAGGGTTAGGGTAAGTGTTTAGAGTTAGGGTTAGGGGTTAGGGTTTAGGATTTAGGGATAGGGTTGGGGTTATGGTTAGTGTTAGTGTTGTGTTAGGGTTGGGGCTACAGGTAGGGTAAGGGGGTAGGGGTATGGTTTGGGTGTGGGGGTAAGGGGTTAGGGTTAGGGATAGGATTGGGTTAGCATTTGTTGGGGTTAAGTTTGGGGTATAGGGTTTAGGGTTAGGGTTGGGGTTAGAGTTTAGGGTTTGGGGTTAGGGTTAGTGTTAGTGTTGGGGCTAGGGGCTAGGGATAGGGTAAGGGCTAGTGCTAAGGCTAGGGCTGCGGCTAGTGCTAAGGTTAAAGTTGGGGTTGGTGTTTAGGGTTGGGGTTAGGTTTGGGTGTGGGATTTGGGGTTAGGGTTAGGGTTAGCGTTAGTGTTGGGTTTTGGGGTTTGGGCTTAGGTTTAGGGTTAGGATTAGGGTTGGGGTTGGGACTAGGGATAGGGTTGGGGCTAGGGTCAGGGTTGGGGGTAGGGGTTGGGGTTATGTGTAGGGGTAGGGGAAGCGGTATGGCTAGTGGTTGGGGTTAGTGTTTGGGTTAGGGTTGGGTTAGCGTTAAGGTTAAAGTTGGGGTTTAGGGTTAGGGTTAGGAGTTAGGGTTAGTGTTAGGGCTAGGGATAGGGTTAGAGCTAGGGATAGTGCTAGGGCTAGGGTTGGGGAGTTAGGGTTAGGATTAAGTTTGGGGTTGGGTTTGGGTGTGGGGGTAGGGGTTTGGAAGGACTTCTGGTTAGTTTTGGGGATTTGGTTATGTTTGAATTAAGGTTAGGGTTAGGGTGTAGTGTTTAGGGTTAAGGTTAGTGTTGGGGTTGGGGTTTAGGGTTACGGTTAGGTTTAGGTTTATGATTTAAGGTTAGGGTTGGGGTTAGGGTGTAGAGTTTAGGGTTGGGGTTGGGGTTAGGCTTTGGGTTTAGGGTTGGCATTAGGGGTTGGGGTTGGGGTTAGGGTTAAGGTTAGTGTTAGATATGGGGTTAGCGTTAACGTTAGTTTTAGTGATAGTGTTAGTGTTGGGGTTAGGGTTGGGCTTAGTGTTAGGGTTGGGGGTTAAGTTTGGGGTTGAGGGTATGTTTAGGGTTAGGGTTGGGGTTGGGTTTGGGTTTAGGGTTAGGGTTAGTGTTACTGTTAGGGTTGGGGTTGAAGAAGTTTAGATTTGGGGTTGGGGTTAGGAATAGGGTTATGGTTAAGGTTAGAGTAGGGTTTGGCTTAGAGTTGGGGTTTGGGTTAGGGTTATGGTTATGGTTAGCTTTGCTGTTGGGATTGGGGTTAGAAGGGGTTTGGGTTTGGGGTTAGGGGTTAGAATAGGGTTGGGGTTAAGATTAGGATATTCGGGTTACGGTTGGCCTTTGGAATTTAGAGTTGGGGTTGGGTTGGGGTTAGGGTTGGGGTTCGGTTATGATTAAGGTTAGGGATAGATTTAGGGTTGGGTTAGGGCTGGGGTTAGTATTCGGGTAGTGTTAGGGCTAGGGATAGGGTTGGGGCTAGGGGTTGAGGTATGGGTTTTGGGGTGAAGGTTACTGGTAGGGATAGGGGGAAGGGGTATGGCTTCGTGTTGGGGTTAGGGTTAGGGTTAGGCTTAGGGTTTAGAGTTTGGGGTTTAGGGTTGGGGTTCCGGTTAGGGTTGGGCTTTAGGGTTGGGTTTAGCGTTATTGGGTAGGGTTAGCATTAGGGTTAGGGTTAGTGTTGGGTTTAAGATTAAGTTTAGGGCTAGGGTAGGGTTAGGGATCTGGTTGGCATTGGGTTTAGCGTTAGCGTTAGGTATAGGGTTAGGGTTAGGGTTAGGGTTGGGATTTATGGTTTAGGGATAGGGTGAGGGATAGAGTTAGGGTTAATGTTAGGGTTGGGTTGGGGTTAGGGATAGGTTTAAGGCTAGGGCTAGGGTTAGTGTTAGGTTTTGGGATAGGGTTGGGGTTGGGGGTTGGGGGTTAGGCTTAGGAGTTAGGGCTATGGCTAGGGTTGGGGCTGGGCTAGTGCTGGGGCTGCGGCTCCAGCTACGGCTAGGGTTGGGGTAAGGGGTTAGGGTTAGGGTTAGGAGCTTAGGGTAAGGTCTATGGCTGGGAGTTGGGGCTGGGAGCTAGTGCTGGGGCTGGGGCTACAGCTAAGGCTGGGGTTCGGGTGGGGGTTAGCATTAGGGTTACTGTTAGGGTTAGGGCAAGGGTTAGCTTTGGGTTTAGGATTTGGGAGTGGGGTTTGGCGTTAGGGTTGGGATTAGGGGTTATGGTTGGCGTTACTCTTGGGGTTAGGAGTTAAGGTTGGGGTTAGGGTTATGGTTATGGTTAGGGTTACGGTTGGGATTAGGGTTAGGGGTTAGGGGTTAGGGTGAGGAATAGAGATTGGGGTTGGGGGTTAGTGTTAGGTTTATGGTTAGGGTTGGTTAGGTTTAGGGTTGTGGTTGGGGTTAGGGTTAATTTTAGGGTTAGCGTTACAGTTGGGGTAAGGGTTAGAAGAGGTTTAGGGTTGGGTTTAGAATAAGGTTACGGTTAGGGTTAGGGTTTAGAGTTAGGATTAGTGTTAGGTTGGTGGTTACAGTTAGGGTGAGCATTAGGATTAGGGTTGTGTTAGCATTAGGGTTAGGGTTAGGGTTAGGGTTAGGGGTTAGGGGTTAGGGTTAGTGTTGGGATTGGGGTTAGGGTTGTGATTGTGATTAGGGTTGGGATTGCGGTTGGGGTTAGGGGTTAGGGTTAGGGTTAGGGTTAGGGGTTAGGGTTAGGGTTAGGGTTGGTTTAGGGGTTGGGGTTAGGGTCAGGGGTTAGCGTTAATCTTGGGTTTAGAGTTAGAAGAGGTAAGGTTTGGGGTTAGGGTTGGGGTTGGGGCCAGGATCAGGGTCAGGGGTCAGGGTCAGGGGTCAGGGTCGGGTTTTGGGGTTAGGTTTAGTGTTGGTGTTGGTTTTGGGGTTAGAGTTAGTGTTAGGGTTAGGGTTTAGGGGTAGTTTTGGGGTTAGAGTTGGGGGTTAGTTTTAGGGTTAGGGTTAGCGTTGGGATTGGGGTTGGGGTTATGTTTGGGGTTAGTTTTAGTTTTGAGGTTAGGGTTAGGTTTGGGATTGGGTTTAGGGTTAGAGTTTGGGCTGGGGTTAGGGTTAGGGGTTGAGGCTTAGGGTTAGGGTTAAGTTTAGGATTTAGTGTTGTTGTGGGGATACGGATATGGTTGGGGTCAGTGTTAGGTTTTGGTGTTTAGGATTAGTGTTAGGGTTAGGGTGGGGCTAGGTATGGGGTTGAGAGCTAGGGTTAGGGTTACTGTTAGGGTTAATGTTAGGATTAGGGTTAGGTTTATGTTAGTGTTGGGGTTAGGGTTAGTGTTACTCTTGGGTTTGGGTTTAGGGTTAGGGGTTACGGTTTGGGGTTGGGATTAGGTTTAGGGTTGGGGTTAAGGTTAGGGTAAGTGCTAGGTCTAGGATTAGGTTTAGGGTTAGGGTTGGGTTAGGGTTAGGTGTAAGTGTGGGGGTAGGGTTGGTGTTAGGGTTACGGTTAGGGGTTAGGATTGGTTTTAGTGTTAGGGGTAGTGGTTAGGGGATGGGTTGGGGTCAGGGTTAAGTTTAGTTCTATGGTTGGGTTGGGTTTGTTGTTAGGGTTAGAATTAGGGTTAGTGTTAGGGGTTAGGGTTTGGCCTAGAGATAGTGTTAGGGCTGGGGCTATTGCTGGGTCTATGGCTGGGGCTTAAACTAGGGTTAGATTTGGTTTTAGAGTTTTGAGTTAGGGGTATGATTTAGGGTTATGGTTAGTGTTGGGGGTTGGGTTTAGTGTTAGGGTTAGAGTTATCGGTTAGGATTAGGGGGTACGGGTTGGGGAATGGGTAGAAGTTAGTGTTAGGGTTAGGGTTTGGTTATGGTTAGGGTTAGGGGTTAAGTTCAGGGGTTGGGGGTTGGGTTTGGGGTTGGAGTTAGGGTTAGGATTGGGATTAGTGTTGGGGTTAGGGTTGGTGTTAGGATTAGGGTTAGGGTTAGTTTTGGGTGTTAAGCTTAGGGTTGGGGTTTAGGGTTGGGGTTAGGGTTAGGGTTAATGTTGGGGTTAGGGTTAGGGGTTAGGGTTGGGGTTAGGTTTGGGGGTTTCATTGGGGTTAGGGTTGGTGTTTAGTTTGGGTTTAGGGTTAGGGTTGGGGTTAGGGTTACTGTTGGGGTTATGTTTCGGGCTGAGGATAGGTTTAGGGGTGGGGCTAGTGCTGGGGCTGGGTTTGGGGCTGGGGCTAGGGCTAGGGTTAGGGATAGTGTTTAGTGTTATTGTTGGGGTTGGGAGTTAAGGGTAGGGATAGGGTTGGGGGTTAGGGTTAGGGGTTGGCGTTAGGGGTTTGGGTTGGGGTTGACGTTGGGGTTAGGATTCGGGTTGGGGTTAAGGTTAGGGGTTGGGGTTGGTGTTAGGGGTTATGGTTGGGGTTGAGATTTGGGTAGAGTTAGTGTTGGGGTTAGGGTTGGGGTTTGGTATGGGGTTTAGGTTAGGGTTTGGTTTAGGGTTTAGGTTAGGGTAAGGGTTTGGTTTAGGGGTTAGGATTAGGTTTCGGGTTAGGTTTAGGGTTGGGGTTTGGTTTAGGGTTAGGGTTAGGGTTAGAGTTAGTTTTAGCGTTAGGGTTGGGGTTGGGGTTGCGGTTAGGGTTGGGATTCGGGTTGTGTTTAAGGTTAGTTTTGGGGGTGGTGTTACGGTTGGGGTTGGGGGTTGAGATTTGGGTTAGGGTTAGTGTTAGGGTTAGGGTTGGGGTTTGGTTTAGGGTTTAGGTTAGGGTAAGGGTTTGGTTTAGGATTAGGATTAGGTTTCGGGTTAGATTTTGGGTTGGGGTTTGTTTTAAGGTTAGGATTACTGTTAGAGTGAGGGATTTTGGTAAGGGTTGGGGTTGGGGGTTGGGGTTGGGGTTGGGGCTTGGGGTTGGTGTTGGGGTTTGGGTTTACCGTTACGGTTGGGGTTAGTGTTAGGGTTGGGATTATTGTTGGGGTCAGGGTCAGGGTTGGGGTATAGGGTTAGGTTTAGCGTTAGGGTTAGCATTTGTGTTAGGTTTAGCGTTAGGGTTGGGTCTAGTGTTAGGTTTAGGGTGGGGTTAGGGTTGGGGTTGGGGTTGGGGTTGGGGTTGGGGTTGTGGTTAGGGTTAGCGTTAGGGTTGGGGTTAGGATTAGGGTAGGTGTTAGGGTTAGCATTAGCGTTAGGGTTAGCGTGGTTGGGGTTAGGGTTGGGGTTAGGGTTAAGGGTTAGGCTTAGGGTTGGGGTTAGGGTTAGGTAGGTTTAGGGGGTTGGGGGTTAGGTTTGGGGTTGGGGTTAGGGTTAGAGTTAGGTTTGGGGTAGGGGGTTGGGATTAGGGTCAGGGGTCAGGGTCAGGGTTTAGATTTGGGGCTAGCATTGGGGTGGCGTTGAGTGTTAGGTTTAGCGTTAGGGTTAAGGTGGGGGTTGGGTTTAGGGTTGGGGTTGGGGTTGGGGTTGGGATTACTGTTTGGGTAGGGTTGGTGTTAGATTAGGGTTGGGGTTAGGGTTGGGTGTTAGGCTTAGGGTTGGGGTTTGGGTTTAGGTTTAGGGTTAGTGTTAGTGTTGGGGTTAGGGGATAGGGTTAGGGTCAGGTTTAGGGGTTAGCGTTAGGGTTAGTATTGCGGTTGGGGTTAGGGTTGGGATTCGAGTTGGGGTTAAGGTTAGGGTTGGGGGTTGGGGTTACGGTTAGGGGTGGGTTGAGGTTAGGGTTAGGGGTTAGTGTTAGGGTTAGGGTTAGGGTTTGGTTTAGGGTTAGGGTTAGGGTTTGGTTTAGGGTTAGGGGTTAGGGTTAGGTTTAGGGTTAGGGTTAGCGTTAGGGTTAGCGTTAGGGTTAGGGTTGGGGTTGCGGTTAGGGTTGGGATTCGGCTTGGGGTTAAGGTTAGGGTTGGGGTTGGTGTTAGGGGTTAGGGTTGGGGTTGAGATTTGGGTTAGAGTTAGTGTTAGGGGTTAGGGTTAGGGTTTGGTATAGGGTTTAGGTTGGGGTTTGGTTTAGGGTTTAGGTTAGGGTAGGGGTTTGGTTTAGGTTTAGGATTAGGTTTCGGGTTAGGTTTAGGGTTGGGGTTTGGTTTAAGGTTGGGGTTAGTGTTAGAGTGAGGGATTTTGGTTAGGGTTAGGGTTAGGGGTTAGGGTTAGGGTTAGGGCTTAGGGTTAATTATGGGGTTTAGATTTACCGTTACAGTTAGGGTTAGTGTTGGGGTTAGGGTTATTGTTGGGTTCAGGGTCAGGGTTAGGGTATAGGGTTAGGTTTAGCGTTAGGGATAGCGTTTGTGTTAGGTTTAGGGTTAGGGTTAGGTCTAGTGTTAGGTTTAGGGTTGGGGTTGGGGTTGGATTTGGGGTTGGGGTTAGGGGTTGGGGTTGTGGTTTGGGTTAGCGTTAGGGTTGGGTTTAGGATTAGGGTTAGTGTTAGGGTTAGCATTAGCATTAGGGTTAGGGGTTGGGGTTAGGAGTGAGGTTAATTTTGGGGTTAGGGTTAGGGTTAGGCTTAGGGTTGGGGTTAGTGTTAGATTAGGTTTAGGGGTTGGGGTTGGGTTTAGGGTTAGGGGTTGGGGTTAGAGTTAGGGTTGGGGTTAGGGTTAGGGTTAGGGTCAGGGTCAGGGTCAGGGTTTAGGGTTGGGGCTAGCATTAGGGTAGCGTTAGTGTTAGGTTTAGCATTAGGGTTAAGGTTAGGGTTATGTTTAGGGTTGGGGTTAGGGTTAGGGTTGGGATTACGGTTGGGGTTAGGGTTGGTGTTAGGATTAGGGTTAGGGTTAGGGTTAGGTGTTAGACTTGGGGTTGGGGTTTAGGTTTATGTTTGGGGTTAGTGTTAGGGTTGGGGTTAGGGTCAGGGTTAGGGGTTAGCGTTCGGGTTAGGACTGGGGTTGGGGTTAGGGTTGGGATTCGAGTTGGGGTTAAGGTTAGGGTTGGGGTTGGGGGTTACGGTTAGGGGTGGGTTGAGGTTAGGGTTAGGGGTTAGGGTTAGGTTTAGGGTTAAGGTTAGCGTTAGGGTTAGCGTTAGGGTTGGGGTTGGGGGTTGCGGTTAGGGTTGGGATTCGGCTTGGGGTTAAGGTTAGGGGTTGGGGTTGGTGTTAGGGTTAGGGTTGGGGTTGAGATTTGGGTTAGAGTTAGTGTTGGGGTTAGGGTTAGGGTTTGGTATAGGGTTTAGGTTGGGGGTTTGGTTTAGGGTTTGGGTTGGGGGTAAGGGTTTGGTTTAGGTTTGGGATTAGGTTTCGGGTTAGGTTTAGGGTTAGGGTTTGGTTTAAGGTTAGGGTTAGTGTTAGAGTGAGGGATTTTGGTTAGGGTTAGGGTTAGGGGTTGGGGTTAGGGTTAGGGCTTAGGGGTTAATTATGGGGTTTAGATTTACCGTTACAGTTAGGGTTAGTGTTAGGGTTAGGGTTATTGTTAGGTTCAGGGTCAGGGTTAGGGTATAGGGGTTGGGTTTAACGTTGGGATAGCGTTTGTGTTAGGTTTAGGATTAGGGTTAGGTCTAGTGTTAGGTTTAGGGTTGGGGGTTACGGTTAGATTTGGGGTTGGGGTTAGGAGTTAGGGTTGTGGTTTGGGTTAGCGTTAGGGTTGGGTTTAGGATTAGGGTTAGTGTTAGGGTTAGCATTAGCATTAGGGTTAGGGTTAGGGTTAGGAGTGAGGGTTAATTTTAGGGTTAGGGTTGAGGGTTAGGCTTAGGGTTAGGGTTAGTGTTAGATTAGGTTTGGGGGTTAGGGGTTGGGTTTAGGGTTAGGGGTTAGGGTTAGAGTTAGGGTTGGGGTTGGGGTTAGGGGTTAGGGTCAGGGTCAGGGTCAGGGTTTAGGGTTAGGGCTAGCATTAGGGTAGCGTTAGTGTTAGATTAGCATTAGGGTTAAGGTTAGGGTTATGTTTAGGGTTGGGGTTAGGGTTAGGGGTTGGGATTACGGTTAGGGTTAGGGTTGGTGTTAGGATTAGGGTTAGGGTTAGGGTTAGGTGTTAGACTTAGGGTTGGGGTTTGGGTTTATGTTTAGGGTTAGTGTTAGGGTTAGGGTTAGGGTCAGGGTTAGGGGTTAGCGTTCGGGTTAGGACTGGGGTTGGGGTTAGGGGTTGGGATTCGAGTTGGGGTTAAGGGTAGGGTTGGGGTTGGGGTTACGGTTGGTTGTGGGTTGAGGTTAGGGTTAGGGTTAGTGTTAGGGTTAAGGTTAGGGTTTGGTTTAGGAGTTAGGGTTAGGGTTTTTTTAGGGTTAGGGTTAGGGTTAGGGTTAGGGTTAAGGTTAGCGTTAGGGTTAGGGTAGGGGTTTAGGTTAGGGTTGGGATTCGGGTTGGGTTTAAGGTTAGGGTTGGGGTCGGTGTTAGGGGTTAGGGTTGGGGTTGAGATATGAGTTAGAGTTAGTGCTTGGGTTAGGGTTAGGGTTTGGTTTAGGGTTTGGGTTAGGGTAACGTTTGGTTTAGGGTTGGGTTTAGGTTTCGGGTTAGGTTTGGGGTTGGGATTTGGTTTAAGGTTAGGATTACTGTTAGAGTGAGGGATTTTGTTTAGGTTTAGGGTTAGGGGTTGGGGTTGGGGTTGGGGCTTAGGGTTAGTTTTGGGGTTTAGGTTTACCGTTATGGTTAGGGTTAGTGTTGGGGTTAGGGTTATTGTTGGGGTCAGGGTCATTGTTGGGGTATAGTGTTGGGTTTAGCGTCAGGGTTAGAGTTTGTGTTAGGTTTGGCGTTAGGGTTAGGTCTAGTGTTAGGTTTAAGGTTAGGGTTAGGGTTAGAGTTGGGGTTGGTGTTAGGGTTGGGGTTTTGGTTAAGGTTAGCGTTAGGGTTGGGGTTAGGATTAGGGTTAGTGTTGGGGTTAGCTTTGGCGTTAGGCTTAGCGTAAGTTTTGGGGTTAGGGTTAGGGTTAGGGGTGATGGTTAATTTTAGGGTTGGGGTTAAGGGGTTGGGCTTAGGGTTAGGGTTAGGGTTAGGTTGGGTTTGGGGGTTGGGGTTAGGTTTGGGGTTAGGGGTTAGGGTTAGAGTTAGGGTTGGGGTTGGGGTTGGGGTTGGGGTCAGGGGTCAGGGTCAGGGTTTGGGGTTGGGGCTAGCATTGGGGTGGCGTTAGTGTTAGGTTTATCGTTAGGGTTAAGGTAAGGGTTAGGTTTCTTGTTGGGGTTAGGGTTAGGGTTGGGATTACTGTTAGGGTTAGGGTTGGAGTTAGGATTAGGGTTAGGGTTAGGGGTTGGGTGTTGAGGCTTAGGGTTAGGGTTTGGGTTTGGGTTTAGGGTTAGTGTTAGTGTTAGGGTTAGGGGATAGGGTTAGGGTCAGGGTTAGGGGTTAGCATTAGGGTTAGGATTTGGGTTGGGGTTAGGGTTGTGATTCGAGTTGGGGTTAAGGTTAGGGTTGGGGTTGGGGTTACGGTTAGGGGTGGGTTGAGGTTAGGGTTAGGGTTAGTGTTAGAGTTAGGGTTAGGGTTTGGTTTAGGTTTAGGTTTAGGGTTAGGGTTAGGTTTAGGGTTGGGGCTTTGGGTTGGGGTTGGGGCTTAGAGTTAGGGTTAATATTTGGTTTTGCTTTACGGTTGGGGTTAGTGTTGTTAGGGTTATTGTTAGGGTCAGGATTTAGGGGTAAGGTTTACTGTTAGGGTTAGCGTTAGAGTTGGGTTTAGCATTAGGATTAGGACTAAGGTTAGGTTTAGTATTGGGGTTAGTGTTAGGGTTGGGGTTGGGGTTAGAATTGGGGTTTTGGTTAGGGTTAGCATTAGGGTTGGGGGTTACGATTGGGGTTAGCGTTAGGGTTAGCATTATCGTTAGGTTTAGCGTGAGGTTTAGGTTTGGGGTTAGGGTTAAGGGTAGGGGTTAGTTTTAGGGTTGCAGTTAGCATTAGGGTTAGGGTTAGGGTTAGATTTGGGGTTGGGGTTAGGTTTGGGGTTGGGGTTGGGGTTAGGGGTTAGGTTTGGGATTAGGGTTAGGGTTAGGGTTGGTGTTGGGTTTAGGGGTTAGGGTTACGGTTAGGGGTTAGGTGTTGGGCTTAGGGTAAGGGTTTTGGTTTAGGGTTAGGGTTAGTGTTAGGGTTAGGGTTAGCGTTAGGGTAAGGGTTAGGTGTTTTGTTTGGGGGTTAGGTTTAGGGTTAATGTTGGGGTTATATTTCGGGCTAGGGATAGGTTTAGGAGTGGGACTAGTGCTGGGGCTGGGTTTGGGGCTAGTGCTAGGGCTGGGGTTAGGGATAGTGTTTAGTGTTATTGTTGGGGTTACAGTTAAGTGTAGGGATAGGGTTAGGGGTTAGGGTTGGGTTTAGGATTGGGTTTGGGTTGGGGTTAGGTATGGGGTTACGGTAAGGGATAGGGTTGGGGTTTAAGTTTGGGGTTAGGTTTGGGGTTTAGGGTTAGGGTTCTGGTGCAGGTTAGGGTTTGGTTTTGGGTTGGGGTTAGGGTTATGGTTAGCTTTACTCTTGGGTTTAAGGTTAGTAGAGATTTGGGGTTAGGGTTGGGGTTATGGTTTGGGGTTAGGGTTAGGGGTTGGGTTTGGGGTTAGGGGGTTAGGTTTGGGGTTAGGATTAGGGGTTAGCGTTAGGTTTGGGGTTAGGGTTATGGTTGGCGTTACTCCTAGGTTTAGGGTTAGAAGTTTGGCGTTAGGGTTAGGGTTAGGGTTGGGTTTACGGTTGGGGGTTAGGTTTAGGGTTAGGGGTTAGCATTAGATTTGGGGTTATGTTTTGGGTTAGCATTACTCTTAGGTTTAGGGTTAGAAGAGGTTTAGGGTTGGGGTTAGGATTAGGGATTTTGGTTGGGATAATGGTTAGAGTTACGTTTAGGGTTAGGGTTAGGGCTTGGTTTAGGGTTAGGGTTAGGGTTAGGTTTATGTTTAGGGTTAGGGTTAGCATTACTCTTAGATTTAGGGTTAGAAGAGGTTTGGATTAGGGTTAGGGTTAGGTTTAGGAATAAGGTTGAGTTTAGGGTTAGGATTCGGGTTCGGGTTAGGGGTTTGGTATTGGGTTAGGGTTAGGGTTAATGTTCGCGTTACTCTTAGGTTTAGGGTTAGAATAGATTTGGGGTTAGGGTTAGGTTAGGGGTTAAGGTTAGGGTTAGGGATAGGGTAAGGGGTTTTGGTTAGGGTTAGGGTCAGTGGTTACTGTTAGGGTAAGGGTTAGTGTTGGGATTTAGGGTTAGGGTTAGGGATAGGGTTGGGGTTAGGTTTTAGGGTTACGTTAGGGTGAGGATAGTGTTAGTGTTTGGGTTAGAGTTAGGGTCAGGAACAGGGTCAGGGTTTAGGGTTAGGGTTAGCATTAGGGTTAGCATTAGTGTTAGGGGTTAGAGTTAGGTTTGGGGTGAGGGTTACGTTTAGGGGTGAGGGTTAGTTTTGGGGTTAGGATTAGGGGTTAGGGTTAGGGTTAGAGTTGGGGGTTGGGGTTGGGGTTAGGGGTTAGGGGTTACGGTTGGGGTTAGGGTTAGGGCAGGGTCAGGGTCTGGGTTTAGGTTTAGGATTAGCCTTAGGGTAGCGTTAGTGTTAGGGTTATCGTTAGGGTTAGGGTTAGATTTAAGTTTGGGTTTAGGGTTAGGGTTGGGGTTGGGTTTAGAGTTAGGGTTAAGGTTGGTGTTAGGATTAGGTTTAGGGTTAGGTTTAGGTGTTAGGCTTAGGGTTAGGGTTTAGAGTTATGGTTAGGGTTCGTGATAGGGTTAGGGTTAAGGGTTAGGATTAGGGTTAGATTTAGGGGTTTTGGTTGGGGTTAGGGTTGGGGTTTGGTTTAGGTTTGGGGTTAGGCTTACTGTTAGGGTTATGTTTCGGGCTTGGGATAGGTTTAGAATTAGGACAGCTGTTAGGGCTAGGTTTGGGGCTGGGGCTAGGGCTGAGGTTAGGGAAACTGTTTAGTGTTATTGTTGGGGTTAGAGTTAAGTGTGGGGATAGGGTTAGGGGTTGGGGTTGGGTTTAGGGATAGTGTTAGGGTTAAGGTTAGGGTTAGGGATTCGGGTTATGGTTGGGGTTTAGGGTTAGGGTTAGGGAAAGATTTTAGGTTTAGGATATGTGTTAGTGTTAAAGTTAGGGTTGGGGTTAGAGTTACCCTAGGGCTAGGTTTAGGGTAGGTTTAGGGTAGGGTTGGCGTTGGGGTTAGGTTTGGGGTTAAGGTTAGCGTTTCTATAAGGCTTATTGTTATAGGGGTTTAGGTTTGGGGTTATGGTGAGAATAGTTTTAAGGCTAGGGTTAGGGGACGTTTAGGGGTTGTGGTTAGTGTTAGGGTTGGGGTTAGTGTTAGGGTTGGGTTAGGGTTAAGGTAAGGGTTAGTGCTTAGTGTTAGGATTAGGGTTAGCCTTATAGTTTGGGGTTTAGGGACAGGGTTGTATTTAAGGGTAGGGGTAGTGGTGCAGGTAGGTTTAGGGGTTGTGGTTAGGGTTAGGGGTAAGGTTACGTTTGGGTTAGGGGTAGGGGTAGAGGTAGGTTTATGGTAGGGTTTAGACGAGTTAGGGTTAGTGTTAGGGTTATCGGTTGGGGTTAAAGTTACGGTTAGGGTTGGGGTTTAGTGTTAGGGATAGGGTTAGGTATAGAGTTAGGGCTAGGGTTTGAGTTAGGATTAGGGGGTTAGGTTAGGTGTGGGTTTAGGGTTTAGGGTTAGGGTAATGGATAGGGGGAGGGGTAGTGTTAATGCTATGTCTGGGATAGGGTTAGGGTTAGGGTTAGCTTTAGGGTTGGGTTAGGGTTAGGTATAGGGTTAGGGTTAAGGGTTAGGGTAAGGGTTGGGGTTGGGGTTTAAGGTTAGGGTTAGGTTTAGGGTTTAGCGTTAGGGTTCGGGTTTGGGTTAGGGTTTGGTTTTGGGTTAGGGTTAGGGTTATGGTTAGCGTTACTCTTAGGTTTAGGGTTAGAAGAGATTTAGGGTTAGGGTTGGGGTTATGGTTTAGGATTAGGGTTAGGGTTAGGTTTGGGGTTAGGGGGTTAGGTTTAGGCTTAGGGTTAGGGGTTAGCGTTAGGTTTAGGGTTGGGGTTAGGATTTGCGTTACTCTTGGGTTTGGGGTTAGAAGAGGTTTGGGTTTAGGGTTAGGGTTAGGGATTTTGGTTGGGATAATGGTTAGAGTTAGGTTTAGGGTTGGGGCTTGGTTTAGGGGTTAGGTTTAGGGTTAGGTTTAGTGTTTGGTTTAGGGTTAGGGTTAGGGTTAGGGTTAGGGTTAGCATTACTCTTAGATTTGGGGTTAGAAGAGGTTTGGATTAGGGTTAGGGTTAGGTTTAAGGTTAAGGTTGGCTTTAGGGTTAGGATTCGGGTTCGGGTTAGGGTTTGGTATTGGGTTAGGGTTAGGGTTAAGGTTAGCGTTACTCTTACGTTTAGGGTTAGAAGAGATTTGGGGTTGGGGCTAGGGTTAGGGGTTAAGGTTAGGGTTAGGGATAGGGTAAGGGTTTTGGTTGAGGTTAGGGTCAGTGGTTACTGTTAGGGTAGGGGTTAGTGTTAGGATTTGGGGTTAGGGTTAGGGATAGGGTTAGGGTTAGAGTTTAGGGGTTACGTTAGGGTGAGGATTAGTGTTAGTGTTTGGGTTAGGGGTTAGGGTCAGGGTCAGGGTCAGGGTTTAGGGTTAGGGTTAGCATTAGGGTTAGCATTAGTGTTAGGGGTTAGAGTTAGGTTTAGGGTTGGGATTACGTTTAGGGGTGGGGATTAGTTTTAGGATTAGGGTTAGGGGTTATGGTTGGGGTTAGTGTTAGAGTTAGGGGTTAGGGTTAGGTGTTAGGGGTTATGGTTAGGGTTAGGGTTAGGGTCAGGGTCAGGGTCTGGGTTTAGGTTTAGGGTAAGCATTAGGGTAGCGTTAGTGTCAGGGTTATCGTTAGGGTTATTGTGAGATTAAAGTTTGGGTGTAGGGTTAGGTTTGGGGTTGGGTTTAGGGTTAGGGTTAGGGTTGGTGTTAGGATTAGGGTTGGGGTTAGGTTTGGGTGTTAGGCTTAGGGTTGGGGTTTAGAGTTAGGGTTGGGGTTCGTGTTAGGGTTAGGGTTAAGGGTTAAGATTAGGGTTAGGTTTAGGGATTTTGGTTAAGGTAAAGGTTAGGGTTTAGTTTGGGTTTAGGGTTAGGGTTACTGTTAGGGTTATGTTTTGGGCTTGGGATAGGTTTAGAAGTGGGGCTAGTGCTGGGGCTGGGTTTGGGGGCTAGGGATAGGGCTAAGGTTAGGGGAAAGTGTTTAGTGTTATTGTTGGGGTTAGAGTTAAGTGTAGGGATAGGGTTGGGGGTTGGGGTTAAGTTTAGGGATAGTGTTGGGGTTAAGGTTAGGGTTAGGGATTCGGGTTGGGGTTGGGGTTTAGGGTTAGGGTTAGGGAAAGATTTTGGGCTTAGGATATGTGTTAGTGTTAAAGTTAGGGTTAGGGTTAGAGTTACCCTAGGGCTGGGTTTAGGGTAGGTTTAGGGTAGGGTTGGCGTTGGGGGTTAGGTTTGGGGTTGAGGTTAGCGTTACTATTGGGCTTATTGTTATAGAGGTTTAGGTTTAGGGTTATGGTGAGAATAGTTTTAAGGCTAGGGTTAGGGGTACGTTTAGGGGTTGTGGTTAGTGTTAGGGTTAGGGTTAGTGTTAGGGTTGGGTTAGGGTTAAGGTAAGGGTTAGTGCTTAGTGTTAGGATTAGGGTTAGCATTATGGTTTAGGGGTTTAGGGACAGGGTTATATTTAAGGGTAGGGGGTAGTGGTGCAGGTAGGTTTAGGGGTTGTGGTTAGGGTTAGGGGTAAGGTTACGTTTGGGTTAGGGGTAGGGGTAGAGGTAGGTTTATGGTTGGGTTTAGACAGAGTTAGGGTTAGTGTTAGGGTTACCGGTTGGGGTTAAAGTTAGGGTTAGGGTTAGGGTTTAGTGTTAGGGATAGGGTTAGGTATAGTGTTAGGGCTAGAGTTTGAGTTAGGAGTAGGGGTTAGGTTGGGTGTATGTTTGGGGTTTAGGCTTAGGGTTATGGATAGGGGGAGGGGTAGTGTTAATGCTATGTGTGGGATAGGGTTAGGGTTAGGGTTAGCTTTAGGGTTGGGTTAGGGTTAGGTATAGGGTTAGGGTTAAGGGTTAGGGTACGGGTTAGGGTTAGGGTTTAAGGTTAGGGTTAGGTTTAGGGTTTAGCGTTAGGGTTCGGGTTCGGGTTAGGGTTTGGTTTTGGGTTAGGGTTAGTGTTATGGTTAGCGTTACTCTTAGGTTTAGGTTTAGAAGAGATTTAGGGTTAGGGTTAGGGTTAGGATTAGGGTTAGGGTTAGGGGTTAGGTTTAGGGTTAGGGTTAGGGGTTAGCATTAGGTTTAGGTTTAGGGTTAAGGTTAGCATTACTCTTAGGTTTAGGGTTAGAAGAGGTTTAGCGTTAGGGTTAGGGTTAGGGATATTGGTTAGGATAATGGTTTAGGGTTAGGTTTAGGGTTAGAGCTTGGTTTAGGGTTAGGGTTAGGTTTAGGGTTTGGTTTAGGGTTAGGGTTAGCATTACTCTTAGATTTGGGGTTAGAAGAGGTTTGGATTAGGGTTAGGGTTAGGTTTGGGGTTGGGTTAGGGTAGGTATAGGGTTAGGGTTAAGGGTTAGGGTAAGGGTTAGGGTTAGGGTTTAAGGTTAGGGTTAGGTTTAGGGTTTAGCGTTAGGGTTCGGGTTTGGGTTGGGGTTTGGTTTTGGGTTAGGGGTTAGGGTTATGGTTAGCGTTACTCTTAGGTTTAGGGTTAGAAGAGATTTAGGGTTAGGGTTAGGGTTATGGTTTAGGATTAGGGTTTGGGGTTAGGTTTGGGGTCACGGGTTGGGTTTAGGCTTAGGGTTAGGGGTTAGCGTTAGGTTTAGGGTTAGGGGTTGGGGTTTGCGTTACTCTTGGGTTTGGGGTTAGAAGAGGTTTAGGGGTTAGGGTTAGGGATTTTGGTTGGGATAATGGTTAGAGTTAGGTTAAGGGTTGTGGCTTGGTTTGGGGTTAGGGTTGGGGTTAGGTTTGGGGTTTGGTTTAGGGTTAGGGTTAGGGTTACGGTTAGCATTACTCTTAGATTTGGGGTTAGAAGAGGTTTGGGTTAGGGTTAGGGTTGGGTTTAGGGTTAAGGTTGGGTTTAGGGTTAGGATTCGGGTTCGGGTTAGGGTTTGGTATTGGGTTGGGGTTAGGGTTAAGGTTAGCGTTACTCTTAGGTTTAGGGTTAGAAGAGATTTGGGGTTAGGGTTAGGGTTAGGTGTTGAGGTTTGGGTTAGGGATAGAGTAAGGGGTTTTGGTTAGGTTTAGGGTCAGTGGTTACTGTTAGGGTAAGGGTTATTGTTAGGATTTAGGGTTAGGGTTAGGGATAGGGTTAGGGTTAGAGTTTGGGGTTACGTTAGGGTGAGGATTAGTGTTAGTGTTTGGGTTAGGGGTTAGGGTCAGGGGTCAGGGTCAGGGTTTAGGGTTAGGGTTAGCATTAGGGTTAGCATTAGTGTTGGGGTTAGAGTTAGGTTTAGGGTTAGGGTTACGTTTAGGGGTGGGGATTAGTTTTAGGGTTGGGGTTAGGGGTTATGGTTGGGGTTAGTGTTAGAGTTAGGGGTTGGGGTTAGGTGTTGGGGGTTAGGGTTAGGGTTAGGGTTAGGGTCAGGGTCAGGGTCTGGGTTTAAATTTGGGGTAAGCATTAGGGTAGCGTTAGTGTTAGGGTTATCGTTAGGGTTATTGTGAGATTAACGTTTGGGTTTAGGGTTAGGGTTGGGGTTGGGTTTAGGGTTAGGGTTAGGGTTGGTGTTAGGATTAGGGTTAGGGTTAGGTTTGGGTGTTAGGCTTAGGGTTGGGGTTTAGAGTTAGGGTTGGGGTTCGTGTTAGGGTTAGGGTTAAGGGTTAAGATTAGGGTTAGGTTTAGGAATTTTGGTTAGGGTAAAGGTTAGGTTTTAGTTTAGGTTTAGGGTTAGGGTTACTGTTGGGGTTATGTTTTGGGCTTGGGATAGGTTTGGGGTGGGGCTAGTGCTGGGGCTAGGTTTGGGAGCTAGGGATAGGGCGAAGGTTAGGGAAAGTGTTTAGTGTTATTGTTGGGGTTAGAGTTAAGTGTAGGGATAGGGTTAGGGGTTGGGGTTAAGTTTAGGGATAGTGTTAGGGTTAAGGTTAGGGTTAGGGATTCGGGTTGGGGTTAGGGTTTAGGGTTAGGGTTGGGGAAAGATTTTAGGCTTAGGATATGTGTTAGTGTTAAAGTTAGGGTTAGGGTTAGAGAGTTACCCTAGGGCTAGGTTTGGGTAGGTTTAGGGTAGGGTTGGCGTTGGGGTTAGGTTTAGGGTTAAGGTTAGCGTTACTCTTGGGCTTATTGTTATAGGGGTTTAGGTTTAGGGTTATGGTGAGAATAGTTTTAAGGCTAGGGTTAGGGGGTACGTTTAGGGGTTGTGGTTAGTGTTAGGGTTAGGGTTAGTGTTAGGGTTGTGTTAGGGTTAAGGTAAGGGTTAGTGCTTAGTGTTAGGATTAGGGTTAGCATTATGCTTTAGGGTTTAGGGACAGGGTTATATTTAAGGGTAGGGGTAGTGGTGCAGGTAGGTTTAGGGGTTGTGGTTAGGGTTAGGGGGTAAGGTTACGGTTGGGTTAGGGGTAGGTGTAGAGGTAGGTTTATGGTTGGGTTTAGACGAGTTAGGGTTAGTGTTAGGGTTATCAGTTAGGGTTAAAGTTAGGGTTAGGGTTGGGGTTTAGTGTTAGGGATAGGGTTAGTATAGTGTTGGGGCTAGGGTTTGAGTTAGGAATTAGGGGGTTAGGTTGGGTGTGGGTTTAGGGTTTAGGGTTAGGGTTATGGATAGGTGGAGGGGTAGTGTTAATGCTATGTGTGGGATAGGGTTAGGGTTAGGGGTTAGCTTTAGGGTTGGGTTGGGGTTAGGTATAGGGTTGGGGTTAAGGGTTGGGGTGAGGGTTAGGGTTGGGGTTTAAGGTTAGGGTTAGGTTTGGGGTTTAGCGTTGGGGTTCGGGTTTGGGTTAGGGGTTTGGTTTTGGGTTAGAGTTAGGGTTATGGTTGGCGTTACTCTTGGGTTTGGGGTTAGAAGAGATTTAGGGTTGGGGTTAGGGTTATGGTTTAGGATTAGGGTTATGGTTGGGTTTAGGGTTAGGGGTTGGGTGTGGGCTTAGGGTTGGGGGGTTAGCGTTAGGTTTGGGGTTAGGGTTGGGGTTTGCGTTACTCTTGGGTTTAGGGTTAGAAGAGGTTTAGGGTTGGGGTTGGGGTTAGGGATTTTGGTTGGGATAATGGTTAGGGTTAGGTTTGGGGTTGGGGCTTGGTTTAGGGGTTGGGGTTAGGGTTAGGTTTGGGGTTTGGTTTAGTGTTGGGGTTGGGGTTACGGTTAGCATTACTCTTAGATTTAGGGTTAGAAGAGGTTTGGGTTAGGGGTTAGGGTTAGGTTTAGGGTTAAGGTTGGGTTTAGGGTTGGGATTCGGGTTCGGGTTAGGGTTTGGTATTGGGTTAGGGTTAGGGTTAACGTTAGCGTTACTCTTAGGTTTAGGGTTAGAAGAGATTTAGGGTTAGGGTTAGGGTTTGGGGTTAAGGTTAGGGTTAGGGATAGGGTAAGGGGTTTGGTTAGGGTTAGGGTCAGTGGTTACTGTTAGGGTTAGGGTTAGTGTTAGGATTTGGGGTTAGGGTTAGGGATAGTGTTAGTTTTGGGTTTTGGGTTACGTTAGGGTGAGGATTAGTGTTAGTGTTTGGGTTAGGGTTAGGGTCAGGGTCAGGGTCAGGGTTTAGGGTTGGGGTTAGCATTAGGGTTAGCATTAGTGTTAGGGTTAGAGTTAGGTTTAGGGTTGGGGTTACGTTTAGGGGTGAGGGTTAGTTTTAGGATTAGGGTTGGGGGTTATGGTTGGGGTTAGTGTTAGGGTTAGGGGTTATGGTTGGGGTTAGGTGTTGGGGGTTATGGTTAGGGTTGGGGTTAGGGTCAGGGTCAGGGTCTGGGTTTAGGTTTAGGGTTAGCATTAGGGGTAGCGTTAGTGTTAGGGTTATCGTTAGGTTTGGGGTTAGATTAAAATTTGGGTGTGGGGTTAGTGTTGGGGTTGGGTTTAGGGTTAGGGTTAGGGTTGGTGTTAGGATTAGCGTTAGGGTTAGGGTTAGGTGTTAGGCTTAGGGTTGGGTTTAGAGTTAGGGTTAGGGTTCGTGTTAGGGTTAGGGTTAAGGGTTAGGATTAGGGTTAGGTTTAGGGGTTTTGGTTAGGGTTAGGGTTAGGGGTTTAGTTTAGGTTTAGTGTTAGGGTTACTGTTGGGGTTATGTTTCGGGCTGGGGATAGGTTTAGGGGTGGGGCTAGTGCTAGGGCTGGGTTTGGGGCTAGGGCTGGGGCTAGGGTTAGGTATAGTGTTTAGTGTTATTGTTGGGGTTAGGAGTTAAGTGTAGGGATAGGGTTGGGGGTTAGGGTTGGGTTTAGGGATAGTGTTGGGGTTAAGGTTGGGGTTAGGGATTCGGGTTGGGGTTGGGGTTTAGGGTTAGGGTTGGGGAAAGATTTTGGGCTTAGGACATGTGTTAGTGTTAAAGTTAGGGTTAGGGTTAGTGTTACCCTAGGGCTGGGTTTAGGGTAGGTTTAGGGTGGGGTTGGCGTTGGGGTTAGGTTTAGGGTTAAGGTTAGCGTTACTATTGGGCTTATTGTTATAGAGGTTTAGGTTTGGGGTTATGGTGAGAATAGTTTTAAGGCTAGGGTTAGGGGTACGTTTAGGGGTTGTGGTTAGTGTTAGGGTTAGGGTTAGTGTTAGGGTTGGGTTAGGGTTAAGGTAAGGGTTAGTGCTTGAGTGTTAGGATTAGGGTTAGCATTATGGTTTAGGGTTTAGGGACAGGGTTATATTTAAGGGTAGGGGTAGTGGTGCAGGTAGGTTTAGGGGTTGTGGTTAGGGTTGGGGGTAAGGTTACGGTTGGGTTGGGGGTAGGGGTAGAGGTAGGTTTATGGTTAGGTTTAGAAGAGTTAGGGTTAGTGTTAGGGTTATCGGTTAGGGTTAAAAGTTAGGGTTAGGGTTAGGGTTTAGTGTTAGGGATAGGGTTGGGTATAGTGTTGGGGCTGGGGTTTGAGTTAGGAATTGGGGGTTAGGTTAGAGTGTGGGTTTAGGGTTTGGGGTTAGGGTTATGGATAGGGGAGGGGGTAGTGTTAATGCTATGTGTGGGATAGGGTTAGGGTTGGGGTTATCTTTAGGGTTGGGTTAGGGTTAGGTATGGGGTTAGGGTTAAGGGGTTAGGGTAAGGGTTGGGGTTAGGGTTTGGGTTTAGGGTTAGGTTTAGGGTTTAGCGTTAGGGTTCGGGGTTTGGGTTCGGGTTTGGTTTGGGTTAGGGTTAGGGTTATGGTTAGCGTTAGTCTTAGGTTTGGGGTTAGAAGAGGTTTAGGGTTAGGGTTGGGGTTATGGTTTAGGGTTAGGGTTAGGTTTGGGGTTAGGGTTTGGGTTTAGGCTTAGGGTTAGGGGTTGGCGTTAGGTTTAGGGTTGAGTTGGGCTTTTGCGTTACTCTTGGGTTTAGGAGTTAGACAGAGGTTTAGGGTTGGGGGTTAGGGTTGGGGATTTTGGTTAGGATAATGGTTGGAGTTAGGTTTAGGGTTGGGGCTTGGTTTAGGGTTGGGTTGGGGTTGGTTTGGGGTTTGGTTTGGGGTTAGGGTTAGGGTTAGGGTTACGGTTAGCATTACTCTTAGATTTAGGGTTAGAAGAGGTTCGGGTTGGGGTTAGGGTTAGGTTTGGGGTTAAGGTTGGGTTTAGGGTTAGGATTCGGGTTCGGGGTTAGGTTTTCGTATTGGGTTAGGGTTAGGGTTAAGGTTAGCGTTACTCTTAGGTTTAGGGTTAGGATTTAGGGTTGGGGTTAGGGTTAGGGGTTAAGGTTAGGGTTAGGGATAGGGTAAAGGTGTTTTGGTTAGGGTTGGGGTCAGTTGTTACTGTTAGGGTAAGGGTTAGTGTTAGGATTTGGGTTTAGGCTTAGGGATAGGGTTGGGGTTGGGGTTTGGGGTTACGTTAGGGTGAGGATTAGTGTTAGTGTTTGGGTTGGTGTTGGGGTCAGGGTCAGGGTCAGGGTTTAAGGGTTAGGGTTAGCATTAGGGTTAGCATTAGTGTTAGGGTTAGGATTAGGTTTAGGGTTAGGGTTACGTTTAGGGGTGGGGTTAGTTTTGGGTTAGGGTTAGGGGTTATGGTTAGGGTTAGTGTTAGGGTTAGGGGTTATGGTTAGGGTTAGGTGTTAGGGGTTATGGTTAGGGTTAGGGTTAGGGTCCAGGGTCAGGGTCTGGGTTTAGGTTTGGGGTTAGCATTAGGGTAGTGTCAGTGGTAGGGTTATCGTTAGGATTAGGGTTAGATTAAAGTTTGGGTTTAGGGTTGGGGTTGGGGTTGGGTTTAGGGTTAGGGTTAGGGTTGGTGTTAGGATTAGGGGTTAGGGTTAGGGTTGGGTTTAGGTGTTGAAGCTTAGGGTTAGGGTTTAGGATTAGGGGTTGGGGTTCGTGTTAGGGTTGGGGTTAGGGGTTAAGATTAGGGTTGGGTTTAGGGGTTTTGGTTAGGGGTTAGGGTTAGGGTTTAGTTTGGGGTTTAGGGTTTAGGGTTACTGTTAGGGTTATGTTTCGGGCTTGGGATAGGTTTAGAATTGGGGGGCTAGTGCCATGGCCA
>CAKJTW010000738.1:0-21520 GCA_917880005.1 Nanger dama
TTAGGTTTAGGGTTAGAAGAGGTTTAGGGTCTGGTTAGGGTTATGGATAGGGTTAGGGTTAGGGGCATTGGTTAGGATAGTATTAGGCTAGTCTTAGGGTTTGGCTTTAGGTAAGGTTAGGTTAGGTTTAGGGTTTGGTTTAGGTTAGGTTAGGGCTAGGTTTAGGTCACTGCCACTCCTAGGCTTAGGTTAGAAGAGGCTTAGGCCAGGCTAGGGATAGGGCCTAGAGCTCTGGGCTAGTGTCTAGGGCTAAGGCTTTGTTTAGTGGCCTTGGTTTAGGCAAGGGTTAGGGCTAGGCTTAGGTTAGCTATTACCTTATGGTTTAGGCAAGAAGATAGCCTAGTGTCATTGCTAGGCTAGGGGTTACGGTTAGTGTTAGGGCTAGGCCTAGGCTTAGGGTTTGGCTTAGGGCCAGGATTAGGTTAGGGCCTGGCTTAGGCTAGGGCTGGTGTTACTGTTAGCTGCTACTCTTTGGTCTGGGGTTAGCAATGCAGTTTAGGACGGCTTTAGGTTAGTGCTAGGACTAGGCTAGGCTTTGAGGCTGGCTTAGCTAGCTGCCACTGCTAGGCTAAGCTTCTAGGTGAGTGTCAGGTCAGTGTCAGGTTTGCAAGAAGTTAGCGTTTAGGGCTTACTAATAGCGTTAGTGTTGTAGGTTTAGGGTCAGGGTCAGGGTTAGGGTCAGGGTAATTGGGATTAGTTTGGCGTGCTAGGGTAGGGATTAGCACTACTTTTAGGGTTAGGGGTTAGGTAAAAGTGTTAGGATAGGGTTAGGGTTTGGTTAGAGTTAGGTTTAGGGCTAAGGTTATGACGTTGGAGTTTGGGTTGAGGCCTAGGTCTGGTTGAAGTACTATGGTTACAGTTAGGGTTAGGCTCCGGGTTAGGTTAGGGTTAGGGCTCAGCTCTAGGTTAGTGGCTAGGCCAGGCCAGGCTTGGGCTTGAGGCCAAAGCCAGGGCCAGCATCAGAGCCAGCTAGGGCCAAGGTCAGCTGGGGTTAGGATTGTGACTGGAGGCTAGTGCTGGGACCGGGGCTTGGGGAGGCTGGGACTGGGGCTGGGCTGGCGGCTGGCTCAGGCCAGGGTGAGGCTGGGCCAGGAGTTAGGCCAGGACTGGGCCTAGCCAGTGACTGGGTCAAGAAGGGCTATTGCTGTACAGCGGAGGCCCTATAGGTTGCAGGTTAGTGTTATACTAGGTTAGGTCTGTGTTAGGGCTAGATTAGGCTAGTGCTAGGCTACAGCTAGCCCGGGGTCTGCTAGGGTTAGTGTTAGGTTAGGGCTAGCTTCGTAGTTAGGTTAGGTTAGGCAGGCAAGTAAGAGTTGGAAAGGTAGCCGCCCGCTGCTAGGCTAGCCAGGTGTGTGGCTGGGGTTAAAGGTTGCTGCAGAGTTAGGTGAGGCTAGGGGCTAGGCTAGGACGAGGGCTAAGTTTAGGACAGGTTAGGCTAGCTAGGCTAGGACTTTAGGCTAGTAGTTAGGCTAGTGTCTAGGCCAGGCCAGGAGCAGAGTCATTTAGGGGATAGTGCTAGGCTAAAGCCAGAGTTAGGGCTAGAGCAGCTCAGGCCAGTGCCAGGACATGCCAAGAAAAGCCTTGCATGTGCTGCAGTTTAGGTGGTCAAGCCAGAGCCACCAAGGCCTACGTCGCCCCAGCCAGGCAGGCCTAGCCATGCCAGCCTTGCTAGCAGTGGCCAGGACTCAGGCTCTAGGCCAGGCTCAGGGCCAGGCCTGACCTTGGGCCAGGCATGACTGGTGCTGCAAGCAGGGACGAGCTCTGGGGCTGGGCTCATGGTCGAGGCCAGGCCAGGCCAGGGCCAATGCCAGGCCAGAGCCAGGCCACGCCATGCTGTGTAGGCTAGGCTCTGAAGAAATAGGTAGGCCAGGCCAGGCCAGTGCCAGGCCTAGGCCCAGGCCAGGCCAGGCCTAGGCCAGGCCAGGCCCAGGCATCAGGTCAGGCCAGGACCGTGTCGTGTTCTGATCCAGGCCTTAGGCCAGCTTTGTGGCTACGGTGGCTAGTTGCTAGGCCAGCCAGGTCCAGGCTCAGGGATTGGGCATCCGTCTGAAAATGGCTACAGGGTGGGCCTAGGCCAGGCTGGGAGCCTAGTGCTGCTATGGTTGGGGTTTATGCCTCAAAGAAACAGGCTGGGGCTGAAGCCAGCTTTCTAGGGCCATGGTTATGGTTTGGTGTTAGGCTAGCACAGCCTTAAGGCTAGGCAGGCTCTAGTGTTAGGCCAGGGTCGCAGGCCAGACCAGGCTGCCACCAGGCTGGGCCAGCCAGGATTAGGCTAGGCTGGGTGAGTGTTGTGTCACTGCCAGGCTAGGCAGGGGCAAGGCCATGCCAGGCTTAGGCCAGGATAGGGCAGGTAGGGTTAAAAGGCATGTGTGCTGGCAAGAAGAAAGCAACAAGAAGCCATGCCAGACGGAGGTTGTGACTAGGCCAGGCTCTAGGCCAGGCCAGATCAGGCCACGACACCCGTGGGCTCATGGTCAGGCTGCCCAGGCCCAGGCCAGGCCATGGCCACTGCCAATGATCTGGGGCGGCAGGCCAGACCCCAGGTCAGGCCAGCTCTAGGGCCAGAGCCAGGCAGGTCAGTGCAACAGTGGGACATTGGCTTCCAAGCCTAGGCCAGCACCAGACTACAGCCACCAGTGTCACGCAGCACCAGGCCAGGGGCCGAGGCCAGGGGCTATGATCAGGACAAAGAAGGAATCACGGGCCAAGGCCAGGCTTCAGGACAGGGCCAGGCCAGGGCCAGGCCAGGCCTGGGGGTCAGCCAGGTCAACATGAACATGCCTGTGGCTGGGCTAGGCCAGGCCAGGACAGGCCAGGCCGAGGGCCTGGGGTAGGCCAGGGCCAAAGGAAATAGCCTAGGTTTAAGTTAGTGTTAAAATAGGCTAGGTTTAGGTTAGGCACTAGGGTTGAGGTTAGGGTTTAGGTTAGTGTTAGGCTAGTGTTAGTGGTTAGTGTTTAATATTAGGCAGGTTTAGGTTTAGGATAGGATTAGGTCAGGTAGGTCAGGTCAGTGTAGGTCAGGTTTAGGTTAGGCTAAGGCTTAGGGCCTAGTGCTATGGCTATGGTTAGGGCCTGACGAGGGCTAGGTTAGGTTAGGGTTGGGTGAGTTTTAGTGTTAAAGTTAAGGGTTTAGGGTTGGTAGAGGTTATGTTTAGGGTTGGGGTAGGGGTATGGTTAGATGTATGCGTTGGTTTGGTTATGGCTAAGGTAAGGGTTGGGTTAAGGTTAGATTAGGTCTAGGGTTAGGTTAGTGTTAGGTTAGGTGCTAGGACTAGGGTTAGGGCTTAGGTTAGGGGTTAGTGTTTGGTTTAGGTTAGGCTTAGGCTAGGGCTAGCGTTACCCTAGTTTTAGGTTAGAAAGGTTTAGGTTAGGGCTAGGCTTGGCTTAGAGTTAGGCTAGGCTTCAGGTTATGGGTTAGGTTAGGCTTTAGGCTAGCGTTAGGTTAGCTTTAGTGTTATGGCTAGGCCTGGGGTCAAGGTCATGTCAGGCTTATGGTTAAGGTTAGCGGCAGGGCTAGCTTTAGCGTTAGAGTTAGCGCTAGGCTTAGGTTAGGCTTAGGGGCCAGGTTAGTGTTAGGGCTAGATTTGGCTATGCTAAGGTTAAGGTTAGGCTAAGGGCAGATTAGGTGCCTTGCTAGTGTTAGCTTTAGGCCTAGTGTTAGGTTAGGGCTGGGTTAGTGTTAGATCTATGGCTTGGATTAGGCTAGGGTTAGGCTAAGGCTAAGATTAGGTTTAGAGTCCGGCTTAGGCTAGGCTAGCGCTAGGCTTAGCATTAGGCTAGGGTCAGGTTTGCTAAGCTTTAGGTTAGGGTTAGTGTTCAGGTTAGGTTAGAGTTCTGGTTTAGAGATAGGGTTTTTGGAAAATGTTAGGCTAGGCTAGGGTCGGTTATGGTTAGGTTAGGGATTAATGCTAGGCTAGGCTAGGGCCTACGGTTAGGTTAGTGTTAATTTTAAGGGTAGGGTTAGAGGTTGTTGTTTGGTTTAAGTTAGGTTAGGTTACGAGGTTGAGGTTAGTGGTTAGGTTTAGGATTAGGTTATGGCTACAGTTAGAGTTAGCTTAGGATAGGTTAGGTTCAGTGTTGAGGTTTTGGGAGTTAGAGTTAGGGGATAGGGTTGGGCTATGGTTAGTGTTAGGGTTAGGCTACAGTTAGTGTTTAGGTCAGATTGAGGGTTAGGGATCAGGGTTTTGGGAAAGGGTTAGGGTTAGGTTAAGGGGAGGGTAAGGGATTAGGTTAGGTTATGATTAGGTTAGGCTAGGGTTAGGGTTAGGTTAGGGTTTAATGCTAGGCTAAATTCTAACCCTTTCACTAACCTTAACCCAATCCTACCCCTAACTCAAACCCCAACAGATACCCCTAACCCTACCCCTAACCCTACCCCTAACCCTAAATCTTAAACCTTAACCCTAAACCCAACCCAACCCTAACCCTAACCCTAATCCTTACCCCTCACCCTAGGCCTATCAATAACCCTAACCCTATCCCTATACCCTGAACCTTAACTGTAACCGGAACCCCAACCCAACCCTAACGCTAACTACCCCTAACGCGCACCCCAACCCCAACCCCTAACCCCAACACTTAGCCAAACCCCAACCATAAGCCCCAACCCCAACCATAACCATAAACCTTAATCCTTAACCCCAACACAACCCCCAACCCTAACCCAAAACCCCAACCCCAACCCTAATCACTAACCCTAACACTAACCCTAAACACTAACCCCAACCCCAACCATAACGCAAAACCTAACACTAAACCTAACCCTAACCCCTAACCTTAACCCTAACCCTAACCCCAACCCCAACCCCAACCCCAACCAATCCTAACTATAACCCAACCCCAACGCAAACCCTATTCTAACCATAACCCCAAACCCAAACCCTTCTAACCGTAATCCCAACAGTAACGCTAACCCTAATCCTATCCCTAACCCCAACCCCAACCCTAAACCCAAACCCATCCTAAGCCAAAACACAACCCTAACCGTAAAACCTAACAGCAACCCCAACACTAACACTAAACCCAACCCCAACCCCAACCCTAAAATCTAACCCTAACCCTAACCCTAAACCCTAACCCCAACCCCAGTCTAACCCTAGCACTACCCCCAGCACTCGCAAGCCCAACCCCATCTTTAGGTCTAACCTACCCCTAACCCTAACCCTAACCCCAAACCCCAAACCCTAACCCTAAAACTAACCCTAACCCTAACCGAAACCTAACCCAAAACCCAACCAAAACCGCAACCCATAAGCCCACACTTACCCCTACCCCTACCCCCAATGCCAACACAAACCCCAATCCCAACACTACTGCTAACCCTAACACCAACCCTACTAAACCCAACCCCAAAGCTAACCCCTAACCCCAACCCTAACACTAACCCCTAACACTAACACTAACACTAACACTATCACTAACCTTAACCCTAAAACCCTAACCCTAACCCTAAACCCCAACCATAACCCTGACCCCAACCCAGCCCCTAGCCATAGCACCAACGTTAGCCCCAGGGCCCAACATCCTTAGGCCTAACCCCTACCCCTACCCTCAACCCTAACCCCAAACCCCAAATCCCAACCCTAAAAAACCCCTAACCCTAACCCAACCCTAACCAAAACCCTAATCCTACCCCAACCGCAACCCTAACAGTATCCCCAACCCCAACACTAGCCTAAAAGTAACCCTAACCCTAAACCCTAACCCTAACACTAACCCTAACCCAACCTTAACACTAACCCTAACTCCAACCCATACCCCTACCCCTAACCCCTAACCCCAACCCTATCCCAAAACCCTAACCCTAACCCCAACCTTAAACACCAACCCCAACCCCAACCATAACCCAAAGCTAACCCTAAACCCTAGCACACAACCCTAAACCCTAACCCTAACCCCAATCCCAACACCAACCGCAACCGCAACCCCTCCTAACCTAACCCCAACCCTAACCCTAACCCCATTCTAGCCCTAACCCCAAACCCAAACCTAAACCCATTCTAACCCCAACCCCAACAGTAACACTAACCCTAATCCTATCCCTATCCCAAAACCCAACCCTAAACCCTAACGCTCTAAAACCCCAGCCCTAACCCCAAACCCCAACCAAAACCTAACCCCAACCCCAGCCTTAGCCTTATCCCCAGCCCCAGCACCCAGCACTAGCCCTGGGCCCAACCCTAACCTTAGGGCCTAACCCTACCCCTACCCTTAATGCTAACCCTAAACCCTAAACCCCAACCCTAAAACTAACCCCAACCCTAAACCAACCCCAACCCTAACCCAAACCCCAACCCCCAACCCAAGCACAAACCCCTCCCCCCTACCCCACACACCTAACCCCTAACCAAACCCCAACCCAAAGCCTCCCAACACTAACCCCAACACTAACCCCAACCCCAAACCCAATCCTAATCCTAACCCCAACCCCAACCCCAACCCCAACTTTACACTTACTGAAACCTCAAACCCAAACCCAACCGTATTTTAAACCCAACCCCAACCTAAACCTCTTCTAACCCCTAACCCCAACAGTAACGCTAACCCTAATCCTATCCCTAACCCCAACCCCAACCCTAAACCCAAACCTACCCTAAACCTAAACCCAACCCCAACCGTAAACCTAATCACAACCCAAACCCTAACCATAACCCTAACCCTTAAAAACCTAACCCTAACCCCAACGCTAACTCTAAAATCTAACCCCAACCCAACCCTAAACCCTACCCCCACCCTCAACCCCAACCCTAAATGATAAACCCTAACCCTAAAACCAACCCCAACCCCAACACAACAATAACCCTAACCCTAACCCCAACCCACACACCTACCCTTACCCCTACCCCCACACCCAAAGCTAACCAAACCCCCAACCCTAACCCCAAGGCCAAACCCAACACTAACCCTAACCCTAACCCCAAGCCTAACCCTAACCCTAACCCTTTCCCCTAAACCCCAATACCTAACCCCAACCCCAACACTAAACAGAAACCCTAACCCTAACAACAAACCAAACCTTATCCCAACCCTAACCCCTAACCCCAACACTAACACTAACCCCAACACCAACACCAACCCTAACCGCACCCTAACCCTAACCCAACCCCAACCCTATTCTAACCCCTAACCCCAAAACTAAACCCTTCTAACCCTAACCCTAACACCAACCCCAACACCAGCACTAACTCCATCCCTAACCCCAAACCCAACCCTTACCCTAACCCCAACCCTAACATCACCCTAACCCCAACCCTAAACCCCAACCCTAAAATTAACCCTAAACCAATCCCAAACCCAAACCCAAGTCCAACCCATACACCTACCCCCACACCTATCCTGTAACCCCAACCCCAACCCATTTCCTAAACCGTAATCCCTAACCCTAACCCTAACCCCAAACACCAACCCTAACATTAATCATTACACAAAACTAACCCCAACCCTAACCCTGACCACTAACCGCAACCCTAACCCCATCCCTAAACCCCAATCCCTAACCCTACCCTAACCCCAAACCCAACCATAACCCTAACCCCAACCCCAACCCTAACTCCAACCCATACCACTACCTATAACCCCAACCCTAAACCCAAACTCATCCCCAAACCCTAATGTCTAACCCCAAACCCAAACCCAAACACTAACCCTAACCCTAAACATAACCCAAACATAACCTAACCCTAACCCCCAACCCCAATCCTAACCCCTACCCCATCCGCAACCCTAAAGCTAATCGTACCCTACCACTAACCTAACCCTAACCCTAACCCTATTCTAACACCAACCCCAAATCTAAACTTCTTCCAACCCCAACGCTAACAGTAACGCTAACCTTATTCCTATCCCTAACCCCAACTCCAACCCCAAACATAAACATACCCTACCCTAATCCCAACCCTAACACTAACACTAACCGCAACCCCAACACTAACTCTAAAACCCAACCTCAACCCTAACCCTAAACCCTAACCCTAACCCCAACCCCAGCCCCAGCCCCAGCCCCAGCCCCAGCACTAACCCTGGGCCCAACCCTATCCTGGGGCCCAACCCCACACCTACCTTGAATCCTAAACCAAACCCCTAAACCCTAACCCCTAAAACTAACCCTAATCCTTACCAACCCTAAACCTAACCCTAATACTAAACCCAACCCATACCCCTACCGCTACCCCTACCCCTACACCCAACCCTAACCAAACCCTAACCATAAACATAACACTAACCCCAACCCCAACCCTTCCCCAACCCCTAAAACTAAGCCCAACACTAACCCTAACCCTAACCAATCCCTAACCCCAACCCTGAACCCTAACCCCAACACTAACCCCAACCCAATCCCAACCCCAACCCCAACTCCAACACATGTCCCTACCCCTACCCCTATCCCCTAACACCAACCCCAACCTTATTCCTAAACCCTAATCCCTAACCCTAACCCCAACCCGAAACACTAACCCTAACCCTAACCATAACCCAAACCTAACCATAACCCCTAACCCCAACCCTAAACCCAACCCCAACTCCTACCCATACCCCTACCCCTACCCCTACACCCATACGCTAACCCTAACCCTATCCCTAAACCCTTATCCATAACCCCAACCCTATACACTAACCCCAACCCCAAACATAACCCAAACCTAACCCTAACCCCCAACCCAAACCCCAACCCCAACCCCAAGTCTAACCTCAACCGCACCCTAGTACTAACCTAACCATAACCCCAACACTATTCCCAACCCTAACATTAAATCTAAACCTCTTCTAACCCCAACACTAACTGTAACGCTAACCCCAATTCTATCCGCAACCCCAACCCCAACCTTAAACCTAAACCTACCCTAACCCTTTAACCTTACCCCAACACTAACACTAACCCTAACCATAACCCTAAACCCTAACCTTAACCCCAAACCCAACACTCAACACTAACTCTAATCCTAAACCTAACCCAACCCTAACCCGAATCCCTAACCCTAAACCCCAATCCCAACACTAACAATAACCCCATTCCAACCCCAACCTTAACTCAAACCCATACCCCTACCACTACCCCTATCCCCTAACCCTAACCCCAACCCTATCCCCAAACCCCAATCCCTAACCCCAACCCTAAACACCAACCCCAACCCTGAACGTAACCCAAACTTAACCGTAACCCTAACCCTAACACCTAACCCCAACCCCAACCCCATGCCAAACCCCAACCCCAACCCCTAACCCCACCCCAACCCTAAAGGTAACCAAAACCCCAACACTGAACCCCACCTACACTAACCCCAGCCCCAGCCCCAGCCCCAGACCCAGCCCCAGCTCTAACCCTCTCCCTAGCCCTAACACTAACACTAACACTATCCCTAAACCATGAACCCTAACCCTAACCCTAACCAAACCCCAACACATACTACTACCCCAACCCTACCCCCAACCCCAACCATGACACAAACCCTAACCCTAAACCCCAACCCCAACCCTGAACCCCAACGCTAACACTAACCCTAACCCAATCCCAACCCTAACCCTAACTCCAACCCAAGCCCCTACCCCTACCCCTACCCCTATCCCCTAACACTAACCCTAACCCTATTCCTAAACCCTAATCCCTAACCCTAACCCTAACCCAAAACACTAACCCTAACCCCAACCTTAACCCAAATCCAACCCTAACCCCAACCCCAAACCTTAAACCCAACACTAACCCCAACCCAACTCTAACCCTAACCCCAACCATAAACCTATCTCTTATGCTAACTCTATCACTAATCCACAAACCCCAACATTAACCTTCATGCTAAACACTAACCCTAACCCAAATCCTTACACCTCCTAAACCTAATTGTAATCCCAACCCAACCCATTCCCCTACTCCTACCCCAAACCCTAACTGTAATCCCTAACCTAACCCCAACCCCAAACCCCAACCTTAACACAAGCCATAAACTAACACTAAACCCCAACCCCAACACTAACCCCAACACTAACCCCAACCCCAACCCCAACTGTAACCCTAAACGTAACCCTAACCCCAACCCCAACATTAACCCTAACACTAACACTAACCCTATCCCTAACCCTAACCCCAAACCCCTAACCATAACCCCAACCCTAGCCTGACTCCAGCCATAGCACCAGCACCAGCCCCAGGCACAACCCTTTCCTTAAGCCTAAACCTACCCCTACCCTTATCCCTAACCCCAAACCCTAAACCCTAACCCCAAAACTAACCCTAACGCTAACCCAACCTAACCAAACCATAACCCTAACCCCAACCCATACCACTACCCTTACCCTTACCCCCAACCCTAACCAAACCCCTAACCCTAACCCCAACGCTAACCCTAACAATAACCCTAACCCTAACCCCAAACCTACCCCAACCCCCAACCCTAAACCCAACCCAAACCCAACCCCAACCCTAACACTAACACTAACCCCAACACTAACCCTATCCCCAACCCTAACCCCTAACCCCAACCCCAACCCCAACCCAACAACAACCCCAACCCCAGTCTAGCCCCAGCCCCAACCCCAGCACTAGTCGCAGTCCCAACCCTATCCCAGGTCCAACCCAACCCTTACCCTTAGCCCCAAACCCAAACCCCAAACTCTAACCATAAAACCAACCCTAACCCTACCCAAACCTAACACAAAACCCAACCCCAACCGCCACCCATACCCCCACACTTACCCCAACCCCTACCCCCAACCCTAACCGCAACCCTAACAATAACCCGAACCCCAACTCTATTTTAACCCCTAGCCCTAAACCCAAACCTACCCTAAACCAAAACCCAACACTAACCGCAACACATACACCCACTTACCCCCTACCCCTACCCTAACCCTAACCAAACCCTAACCCTAACCCTAACGCTAAACCCAACACTAACCCAAACACTAACACTAACCCTAAACCTAATCCTAACCCTAACCCCAACCCTAACACTAACCCTAACACTAACCCTTTCCCCAACCCTAACCCTCAACCCTAACCATAACCCTAACCGGAACCCTCAACCCCAACCATAACTCTGTCTAACCCTAACCCCAAACCCACACTTACCCCTAACCCTATCCCTATCCCTAACCCTAACACAACCCCAACCATAACCCTAGCCCGAACCCCAACCCCAACTCTCAACACCAACCCTAAAGCATTACCTAACCCCAACCCTACCCCAACCTAACCCTAACCCTAACTCTAACCCTATCCCCAAACCCCAATCCATAACCTAACCCCAACCCCAACCGTAAACACTAACCCCAACCCTTACCATAACCCATACCTAACTCTAACCCATAACCCCAACCCCAACCCCAACCCGATCCCCAACCCCAAGTGTACCGGAACTGTAACCCAACCCTAACCCTAACCCTAATCCTAACCCTAACCCCAACCCCAACGTTAACCCTTACCCCAACCCCAACACAAACCCTAACTCCAACACTCAACACTAACCTAACCCCAACCCGAAAGCCAAACCCAAACTCTAACCCAAACCCTAACACTAACCCCAACCCTAACACTAACCCTAACCCTAACCCTAACCCTAAGCCCAAACCCCTAATCGCAACCCCAACCCTAAACACTAACCCCAACCCTATCTAAAACCTTGAAACCTAATCCTAACCCCAACCCAACCCTTACCATAATATTAGGTTAGTGTTTTGGGTTAGGCTAGGCTACGGATTAGGCTTAGGAATAGGGTTAGGCTAGTGTTTAGGCTAGGCTACAGTTAGGCTTAGGCCTAGTGTTAGGTTAGGGTTAGTTTTGTGTTAAGGTTAAGGCTTAGGTTAGTGTTTAGGATTAGGTTAGGTTAGGGATTACGGTTTAGGAAATGGGTTAGGTTAGGTTACGGACAGGTGTAGGGGCAGGTGCATGGGCTGGACTTAGGTTTAGGCTTAGGACTGGTTTAGGTTAGTTTTAGGTTAGGCTTAGGTTAGGTTAGAGTGATGTTAGGTTAGGTTAGGCAAGGGTTAGGTTTTAGGTTAGGATAGGGTTAGTGCCAGTGTAAGGTTTAGTGTTAGGTTAGGCTAGAAGAGGTTTAGGTTTAGGTCAGGCTAGAATAGGCTTAGGTTAGGTTAGAGTTAGGGCACGGTTAGGCTAGTGCTGGGGGCTGGGGTTAGTGCTAATGTTAGGCTAGGGTTAGGTTAGGATTAGGCTTGGCTTATGGTTAGGTCAGGTCTCTGCTTAGTGTTAGGCTAGGCTAGGCATTAGGCCTAAGGAAAGGGCCAGGCTAGGCTAGGCCTAGGCCAGGCCTAGGCCAGTGCTAGGCCTAGCCCAGGCCAGGCCAGGGCGTGGCTAGGCCATGTGCAGGGCAGGGGCAAGGGCAGGTGCATGGGCTAGGGCCAGGGCCAGCTGTGTTAGGCCAGGCTAGCTTTAGGCCAGGACCTATCACCTAGGCCAGAGCCAAGGGCAGGGGCAGGGCCTAGGCCAGGCCAGGCCAGGCCTTAGAGCCAGCCACGGCTAGGCCAGGCTTTAGACTTAGGCCATGGCCAGGGCTGGGCTGTGGCTAGGCTTACGGCCAGGCTAGATTTAGGCCAGGTGCAGGACAGGGCTAGGGTCACGAGCAGGCTTAGATGAGCTAGGCCAGGACAGTGCTAGGCCTACGGCCAGGCCTAGGCCAGAGCCAGGCCAGGCCTAGGCCAGGGCCTGAGCCACGGGCCAGGCCAGGCTTAGGCCTAGGCAGGGCCTAGGCTAGTGCTAGGCCTAGTGTTAAGGCTAGGCTAGTGCTAGGTTAGGGGCCACAGCCATGGTTAGGTCGGGGTAGGGGTAGGGGTAGGGGAACGGGCTGGAGTTAGGCTACGGCTAGCTTTATTGTTGTGCAAGAATTAGGCTAGTGTTAGTGTTCAGGCTAGGATTAGTGCTAGTGTTTAGGGCCTAGTGACAGAGCTAGTGTAAAGGATAGGTTAGGCTAGGCTAGATTGGGGCTAGGCTAGTGTTAGGGTATGGCTTCGGCCTAGAGCTAGGCTAGGGCTAGGCCTATGGTTAGGCATGGGTCAGGCTTAGGCTTAGGCCTAGGGCAGGGGGCAGGGGCAGCTGCATGTGTTGGGGCTTGGGTTAGGTTAGGGTGAGGGCCAGGTTAGGGTGAGGGTTAGAATTAAGGCTTAGGGTTTAGGGTTAGGTTAAGAATAGGGTTAGAGTTAGGCCGAGGGATAGGGTTAGGCCCAGGGCTAGTGCCAGTGCCAAAGCCAGGTTAGGCTAGGGCTAGGGGCTGGCTAGGTGTAGGGTTGGGGCTGGGTTAGGGATAGGATTAGAGCTAAGGCTAGGCTAGGGCTAGGCACAGTTAGGCTAGTGTCAGAAGAGGCCTCGGCTTAGGCCAGGCTAGAATAGTGTTAGGGTTAAGGTTAGGCTAGGGTTAGGTCACGGTTAGGGGTAGGGGGCTGGGGTTAGGGCCAGGGCTAGGCTTAGGCCTAGGGCTAGGCCTGGTCCAGGCTAGGTTAGGGGCTAGGCTAGGGGTGGTGTTAGTGGCAGGAGCATGGGCTGGGTTTGGGCTATGGTTAGGCTTAGGTCAGATTTAGTGTAATGGTTAGTGTTACGGCTAGCGCTAGGCTAGGGATAGGGCTGGGTTAGGCTAGGCTTAGAGGCATGGGCAAGGGCAGGTGCTAGGCTAGGGCTAGGCTTAGGTCACGGTTAGGTTTAGGGTAGGCATGGTTAGGCAGGTCAGGTTAGGCTGGGGCTGGGGTTAGGGCTAGGGCATGGTTAGGGCAGGGCTGGGGCTGGGGCTGGGGTTAGGCTAGTGTTAGGGCTAGCATTACCTTAGGCCAGGGCTAGCAGAGGCCCCAGCTTAGGTAAGGTTTAGGGTTAGGGTTAGGTGTTAGGCTTAGGTTAGGCTAAGGCTGGGTTATGGTTAGGTTAGGCTAGTGCTTAGGCTAGGCTAGGGATAGGCTAGGCTAGATTTAGGCAATGGTTAGTGCCACAGCTAGCATTAGGATTATGGGTTAGGCTGGGCTAGGCTTAGGGTGAGGGCATGGATAAGTGTAGGTGTTAGGCTAGGCTATGGCTAGGCTTATGGTTAGGCAGGCACAAGCTTAGGGTTGGGGCTGGGGCTAGGACAGATTTAGGCTTAGGCCTAGGGTTAGGCTAGGGTTAGGTCAGAGCATGGTTAGGGCTAGGGCCTGAAGACTTTTCGGTTTAGGATTAGGGCCTGAATAGGGTTAGGATAGGGCTAGGCTAGGGCACGGCTAGGCCATGGCCTGGGCTGGGGCTGGGTTTAGGTTAGGCTAGGTTAGCATTACCTTAGGCCTAGGTCAGAAGAGGTTTAGGCTTATGGCATGATTTAGGTTAGGCCAGGGTTAGGCCTAGGCCACGGCCAGGCTAGGCCCCAGGCCTAGGCCAGGGCAGGGGAGCGGCATGTGCTGGGGCCTGGGTTAGGCTGGGCTAGGCTATGGCTAGGGCTTAGGTGGAGCTAGAGCTAGGCCTAGGCTTAGTGCCAAGATTAGGTTAAGGTAGGGCTAGTTGTTAAGATTAGGTTAGGTTAGGCTAGTGCTAGGACAAGGGCAGGGTTATGGGCTGTCAGGTTTAGGTTAGGGTTAAGCTGGGCTAGGCTTAGGGCCAGGGTTTAGGAATAAGACCAGGGCTAGTCCCAGGTCAGGGCTAGGGCCAGAGCCCAAGCCAGGTTTAGTGTAATGGTTAGGCTTTAGGTTTAGGTCACGGTTAGGGCTTAGGTTAGGTTAGGTTAGGCTGGGCTTGGTGTTAGGTTAGGTTAGGTTAGCTTTACTGCTGGGTGAGTGCAGAAGAGGTTTAGGCTTAGGTTAGCATTAGAACAAAGTTAGAGTTAGGCTTAGCTTATTAGGTTAGGCTAGGTTAGGATAGAGTTAGGCTTATTGTTAGGACTAAGGTTCCAGGTCAACGATTAGGGCCAGGTTTAGGCTAGGCTTAGGGTTAGGGGAGGGGGCAGGGCAGGGCCTTGGTTAAAGCTAGTTTAGGTTAGGATTGGGTTAAGGCTAGTGTTAAGGTTAGAATTTAGGCTTAGTGTTAGTGTTAGGTTAGGTTAGGCTAGGGCTTAGGCTTAGCTTTAATGCACGGTTAGGGGTTAGGGCTGTGGCTGGGGTTAGGGTCAGGTTAGGTTAGGGCTAGGGCTTAGGGCTTAGGGTTAGGGCTAAGAATAGGGTTAGGTTAGGCCGAGGGATAGGTAAGGCCCAGGGCTAGTGCCAGTGCCAAGGCCAGGTTAGGATAGGTTAGGGTTAGGCTAGGCTATGGCACGGTTAGGCTAGGGTCAAAAGAGGTTCTGATTTAGGTTAGGCAATAATAGGTTAGGCTAAGGTTAGGCTAGGTTAGGGCACGGTTAGGGGTAGGGCTGTGGTTGGGGTTAGGCTAGGCCTAGGCTAGGGCTTGGTCCAGGTTAGGCTTAGGGTAGGGTTAGCAGGAATGGGCTGGGGCTGGGGTTAGGTTAGGCTTAGGCCAGATTTAGCGTAATGGTTTGTGCCACAGTTAGCATTAGGCTAGGCTAGGCTTTAGCGTTAGGGCAGGTGTATGTGTAAGGGCAGATGTTAGGCTAGGCTAGGGTTAGGCCTAGGGTTAGGAAGGCACAGGCATAGGGTGGGGCTGGGGCTAAGAACAGGATTAGGCTAGGCTAGGCTAGGCTAGGGCTAGAGCACAGTTAGGCTAGGGTCGAAGTAGCTCGGTTTAGGCCAGGGCTAGAATAGGCTAGGGATAGGGCTAGGCTAGGGCTGGGGTTGGGGTCTGCATTACCTTAGCTTTAAGGTCACAAGAGGTTTCGGTTTAGGGCATGATTTAGGTTAGGTTAGGGGTTAGGCTTAGGCTAGGGGCTAGGCCTAGAGCCTAGGCTAGAGGTAGGGGTAGCGGCATGTGCTGGGGGTTTGGGTTAGGGCTAGGGCTGGATTAGGGTTAGCTACGGCTAGGGCTTAGGGCTAGGGCCAGGCTTTGGGCTTAGGCCTGGTGTTAGGTCTAGGATTAAGGTAGCAGTTAGCTATTAAGATTAGGCTAGGGTTAGTGTTAGGACTAAGGGCACGGCTATGGGTTGTGGTTAGGTTTAGGTTAGGTTGTTGGGTTAGGTTAGGCCAGGTTTAGGAACAAGGCTAGCGCTAGTCCTAGGGCTCGGGCCAGGCTGGGGCCAAGCTAGGTTAGTGTAAGGGTTAGGCTTTAGTGTTAGAGTTAGGCTAGGCTTAGGATTAGGTTAGGTTAGGGCTGGGTTTGGGGTTAGGCTTAGGCTAGGCTAGGCCACTGCTATGTTGAGTGTAGAAGAGGTTTAGGTTTAGTGTTATCATTAGAATAAAGTTAGGTTAGATTTAGTTTATTAGGTTAGAGTTAGCTTAGGATAGTGTTAGGATTTAGTGTTAGGATTAAGGTTCGTAGGTCAGGATTAAGGGCCAGGTTTAGGTCAGGTTAAAGGGCAGGGAAGGTGTAGGGGTAGGGCATGTGCTGGAATTAGGTTAGGCTAGGATTGTGTTAAGGCTAGTGTTAGGTTAGAATTTAGGTTAGTGTTAGGCTTAGGTTAGGATTAGGCTAGGCTATGGTTAGTTTTAGGCTATGACTAGGCTAGGATAAGGATTACGGTAAGTGTTAGGCTGGGGTAGGTTAGGGCTAGGCTTAGGCCTAGGCTAGTGTACGATTAGGCTAGGGCTGGGGTTGGGGTTAGGCTAGAGAAAGGCTTAGGGCTTAGGTTAGGCTAAGAATAGGCTAGGCTAGGCGAGGATAGGGCACAGGGCTAGTGCCAGTGCTAAGGCTAGGTTAGGCTAGGTTAGGCACAGTTAGGCTAGAGTCTAAAGATAGGTTTAGGTTAGGCTAGAATAGGTTAGGTTAAGGTTAGGGTAGGGTTAGGGCACGGTTAGGGTAGGGCTGGGGCTGAGGTTAGGCTAGATTTAGGTTAGGCTTGGTTCAGGTTAGGCTAGGGGTTAGGTTAGGGCAGGCTTAGTGGCAGGAGCATGGGTAGGGCCTGGGTTAGGCTAGGATTAGGTCAAATTTAGCGTAATGGTTTGTGCCACAGTTAGCACTAGGTTAGGGCTAGGTCTGGGTTAGGGTTAGGGTAGGTGTATGTGTAAGTGCAGATGTTAGGTTAGGTTAGGTTAAAGGTTAGGTAGGCACAAGTTTAGGTTGGGGCTGGAGTCAAGGATAGAATTAGGGTTAGGCTAGGCCTAGGCTAGGCTAGAGCACGGTTAGGCTAGGGCTGCAGTAGCTCGATTTAGGTTAGGCTAGAATAGGCTAGGATAGGCTAGGTTAGGGGGCAGGGTTAGGCTAGGCTGGGGCTGGGGTTGGGGCCAGGCTAGGCTAGCATCACCCCAGGCCTAGGCCAGGAAGAGGCTCTGGCCTAGGCATGATTGAGGCCAGGCTAGGGCTTTAGGGCTAGGCCAGGCCAGGCCAGGGTTAGGGCAGGGGCAGTGGTGGCATGTCTGGGGCCAGGCTTAGGACAGGCTAGGCTGGACTAGGCCACGGCTAGGCTTAGGCCAGGCTAGGGCCTGGGCTTAGGCCTGGTGCCAGGCTAGGCCAAGGTAGGGGCTAGCTGATAAGATTAGGCTAAGGTTAGGCTAGTGCTAGGACTAAGGGAGTGGGCTATAGGCCGTGGCTAGGCTTAGGTTAGGCTAGCTGGGCCAGAGTTAGGCCAGGTTTAGGAATAAGGCTAGGGCCAGTCCCAGGCTAGGGCCAGGGCCAGGGCTGGGGCCAAGCCAGGGTTAGTGTAAGGGCTAGGCTTTAGGTTAGAGTTAGGCTAGGCTTAGGATTAGGTTAGGCTAGGGCTGAGCCTTGGGGCCAGGGCTAGGCTAGGCTAGCGCTACCTTAGGCTGAGTGTAGAAGAGGTTTAGGTTTAGGTTAGCTTTAGAACAAAGTTAGGTTAGGTTTAGTTTATTAGGAGAAGATTAGGTTAGGATACTGTTAGGCTTAGTATTAGGATAAGGTTAGTGTCAGGATTAGGGCCAGATTTAGGTTAGGGTAAAGGGTAGGGGAAGGATAGGGTAGGGGCATGTGCTGGAGTTAGGTTAGGTTAGGATTGGGCTAAGGTTAGTGTTAGGGCTAGAATTTAGGCTAGTGTTAAATAGGTTAGGGCAGGGCAAGGGCAAGTTTTAGGCTATGATTAGGCTAGGGCTAGTGCTGGGGGGGGGCTAGGTTTAGGCTAGGCTAGGGCTAGGCTAGGCTAGGGTTAGGCTTAGGTTAGTGCACGTTTAGGCTAGGCTGGGGCTGGGGTTAGGGGTCAGGCTAAGGCTAGGCTAGGCTATGGCTTTAGGTTAGGCTAAGAATAGTGTTAGGTTAGGCCGAGGATAGGGTTAGCTCTAGGGCCAGTGCCAGTGCCAAGGCCAGGTTAGGCTAGTGTTAGTGTTAGGGCACGGTTAGGGGTAGGGCTGGGGCTGAGGTTAGGCTAGGATTAGGTTAGGTTAGGCACAGTTAGGCTAGGGTCAGAAGAGGCCTTGGTTTAGGTTAGGCTAGAATAGCTTTAGGCTAAGGTTAGGTTAGGCACGGTTAGGGGTAGGGTTGGGGTTGGGTTAGGCTAGGCTAGGCTTAGGCTAGGGCTTGGTCCAGGTTAGGCTTAGGGTTAGGTTAGGGCAGGCCTAGTGTTAGAGCATGGGTTAGGGCTTTGGGTTAGAGGGTTAGGCTAGGTTAGATTTAGGCAATGGTTAGTGTTACAGCCACCACTAGATTTAGGCTAGGGCAGGCTTAGGTTAGGGGTAGGGGCATGGGTAAGAGCAGGCATTAGGTTAGGTTAGGCTAGGCTTATGGTAAGGGCAGGTATAGGTTTAGGTTGGGCTGGGGCTGGGGAAAGGATTAGGCTAGGCTAGGCTTAAGGTTAGGCTAGAGCACGGTTAGGATAGGGTCTCGAAGAGGTTTCGGTTTAGGTTAGGGCAGAACAGGGTTAGGATAGGGTTAGGATAGGGCACAGTTAGGATTAGGGCTGGGGCTGGGGTTAGGCTAGGCTAGGCTAGGCTAGCATTACCTTAGGCCTTGGGTTTGAAGTGGCTTTGGCTTAGGCATGATTTAGGCTAGGGCTAGGGCCAGGCCCAGTGTTAGGCTAGGCTAGGCCTAGGGCCTAGGGCCTAGGCTAGGGTAGGGGCAGCGGCACGTGCTGGGGCCTGGATTAGGGCTAGGCTGGGTTAGGCTAGGACTAGGCTTAGGCCAGGCTAGGCTAGTCTTAGGCTAGGCTAGTGTTAGCTTTAGGCTAGGGCTAGTGCTAAGGCTGGGTTAGGCCATCATTAGGGTGATGGTAAGGGCTAGGCTCTTTACGGTTAGGGTAGGGTAGGGGCAACAGCATGGGCATGGGCTGGGGCTTGGGTAGGGTTAAGGTTAGTGTTAGCGCTACCTTAGGGTAGGGTTTAGAAGAGGCTCTGTTTAGGCAAGGTTTAGGATTAGGGTTAGGGCTTAGGCTTATGGTTAGGGTGAGGGCTGGTTTAAGCTTAGTGTTGGGGTTGGGGTTAGGGAGAGGATTAGGGTTAGCGCCACTGTTAGGTTAGGGTTACAAGAACATTAGGTTTAGGGGTTACGGTTACCATACGGTTAGGTTAGTGTTAGGTTAGGCTAGGCTTAGTGTTAGGCAAGGGTTTAGGTAGAGGATATGGTAAACGTTGGGGTTAGGTTAAGTTTAAGGGATGGATAGGATTAGGGCCTGTTTAGGTTAGGTTAGGGCCTGGGGCTAGGCTAGTGCTGGGCTAGGCATAGGTCAATCATTACAGTTTAGGGCCTAGGCTTAGGTGGGCCAGAGCTAGGCTAAGGCATAGGGCAGGGCTAGAGCTATGGTTAGGGCTAGGGCTAGGTGCTATGGCTAAGCCAGGTTAGGCTAAGACTAGGGCCAAGACCAGGGCCAGGGATAGGGTTAGAGTTAGTGTTTAGTGTTATGGTTAGGCTAGAGTTTAGGCAGGGATAGGATAGGGGCTAGGGCTAGGCTAGGACAGGTTAGGCCAGGCTAAGGATTACGGTTAGGGCTATGGCTAGGCTTAGGCTAGGCTAGGAAAGTGTTTACGCCAGGATAGGTGTTAGGCTAAAGTTAGGCTAGTGTTAGAGCTAGACCTAGGGCTAGGTTAGGGCTAGGCTAGGCAGAGTTAGGTACGGTGAGGGTTAGTGTTTAGTGTTAGGCTAGGATAGGCTAGGCTTAGGGTTTAGGTTAGGCCAGGCAAAGGGTTTAGGCCTAGAATAGGTGTTAGGTTAAAGCTAGAATTAGGGTTAGAGTTAGGACTTGGTCTATGGTTAGGTTAGGTTAGGTAGGGCTAGGCTTACGGTTAGTGTTAGTGTTTAGTGTTAGGCTTAGGTTAGGTTAGGGAAAATGTTTAGGCTTAGGATAGGTGTTAGGGCTAAACTTAGGATTAGAGTTAGGACCAGGGCCAGGCCAGGCTAGGCTAGGTAGGGTCCGGGCTCGGCCTCGGACAGGATTAGGTTAGGGCTAGGCCTAGGGCCAGAGATAGTTTTAGGGCCAGGGCCACTGCTAGGGCCAGGGCCAGGGCCTGGCACAAAGCTAGGATTAGTGTTAGGGCTTTATGTTTTGCTATGGTTAGGCCTAGGGCCAGGGTAGGGCTAGAGTAGGGCTGGCGCTGGGCCTAGGCTTAGGTTAGGCTAGGGTTACCATTAGGTTTAGTGTTAGAGTTAGGGCTAGGCTTTAGGATTAGGCTAGAACATGGCTTAGGCCAGGCTAGGCCAGGCCTAGGGGCTGGGTAGTGTTAGGCTAGAGCTAGTGCCAGGGCTGGGCTAGGATTAAGGCAAGGGCTAGTGTCTTAGTGCCAGGCCTAGGCCAGGGCTATGGCTCTGGCCTAGGAACAGGGTCCGGGCTAGGAGCAGCGGTCCGAGAAAGGGGCTAGGCCAGGCCAGGGGCCATAAAGCCAGGCCAGGCCAGGCCAGGTTAGACGAGCTAGTTTTGGGCCAGGCTAGGGCCAGTGCCAAGGCCAGGGCCTAGCATTAGGCCAGGCTTAGGCTGGGGCTAGGTTAGGCCAGGGCCTAGGCCAGGTGCAGGCCTAGGGCCAGACTAGGCCATGGATAGGGCAGGGGCAGGGCCAAAGATATGTGTGTTAGTGCAGGGTCACGGCTGTCTTAGGCTATGGCTAGGCTTTAGGGACAGGTTTAGGCTAGGCTAGGCTAGGATAGGTTAGGTCCAGGGCCAGTGCCAGGCATAGGGCCAGGTCCAGAGCCAGGGTTAGGCTAGGCTAGGGTAGGGCTAGGCTTAGGGCTGTGGTTGGGTTAGGGTTAGGCTAGGTTACCATTACTGTTAGAGCTAGGTTAGAAGAGGTTTAGGCTAGGAGCTAGAATAGGTTAGTGTTAGGCTAGGTTAGGGCTAGGGCTGGGGCTGGGGTAGGGCCAGGGCCAGTGCTAGGTCTAGGCTTATGGCTAGGGCCACCTTTAGGCCAGGCTAGGGCTTAGTGTCATGGTTAGGATTGTTGGACTAGGTCCAGGTTAGGACTATTGTTAGTGCTTAGGTGTTAGGGCCAGAGTTAGGCTAGGCTTAGTGTTAGGAAAGGAGACAATTAGGCAGAGTTAGGCTTTAGGCTCTTGAAGCTTGGAGCTAGGCTTAGCATTAGGATTTGAAGGCCATCAAGAAATAGTTATAAGAGGCCTAAGCTTGGGTCATTAGGGATTAGAATAGTGTTGGGT
>CAKJTW010000739.1:0-21504 GCA_917880005.1 Nanger dama
CCTATCCTTAACCCTATCCCAAACCCTCACTTGTCTAACCCTAACCCCAAACCTACCCCTACCCCTAACCCTATCCATAACCCTAACCCTAACCCAATCCTAAACCTAACCTCAACCCTATCCCTAACTCGTCCAACCCTAACCCTACCACTAATCCTATGACTAACACTAACCCTAACCCTATCACTAAACTTTAGTCCCTAACCCTAAGCCTAACCCAAAACTGTAACCCTTACCCTAACCATATTCCAAACCTAACCCTAACCCCTAACCCTAACCCTAACCCTAACCACAACCACAACCCTAACCCTAAACATACCCTAACCCTAACCTAACCCTAAACCTAACCCTAACTTAACCATAACCCTAACCCTGAACCCTAACCCTAATCCTAACCCTAACCCTAACCCTATACCCCAAACCTAACCCTAACTCTATCCCTATACCCTAATCCATAACCCTAACCTTAACCCTAACCAAATCCTAATCCTAACCCTAACACTAACCCTAACCCTAACACCAACGCTAAACCTAACCCCTAATCCTAACCCTAACCCCAACCCTAACACTAACACTAAACCGAACCCTAACCCTAACTCAAAACCTAACCCTAACCCTAAACCCCAACCCCAAACCCAACCCTAGCTTAGCCCCAGCCCTACCCCAAGCACCAGCCATAGGCCTAAACCATTCTTTAGGCCTAACCCTACTCCTACCCTTACCTATCACTAAACTCTAAATTCTAACCCTAAGACGAACCCTAACCCCAACCCAAACCCTAACCCAAACCCCAACACTAACCCTAACTGTACCATAACCATAACCCTATCCCTAACCCTATTCTAACCCTAACCCTAAACCAAAACCTCTTCTAACCCTAACCCTAACCGTACCCTAACCCTAACCCTAACCCTTATCGTATCCCTAACCCCAACCACAATCTTAAACCTAAACCTACCCTAACCCCAACCCTAACCCCAACCCTAAACCTAACCCCAACTTTAACCCTAACCCGAACACTAACACTAACCCTAACCCTAACCCTAAACCCCAACCCCAAACCTAACCCTAACACCTCACCCTATCCCTAACCCTAAACCCTAACCCTAACCCTAAACCCTGACCCTAAACCCCAACCCTAACCCCAACCCTAAAACTAATTCTAACCCTAACTTAACCCTAATACTAACCCTAAATCCCAACCGTATCACTAACCTTAACCCAATCCTAATCCTAACCCTAACTCCAACCCATACCCATACACATACCCCTACTCCTAACCCCTAAACCTAACCCCAACCCTAGCCCCTAATCCTAACACTAACCGTAAACCTAACACTAAACCCTAACCCTACCACTATCCCTAACCTAACCCTAACCCTAATACCTTAAACCTAACCCTAACTTTATTCTAACGCTAACCCTAAACCTAAACCTCTTCTAAACTCAACCTAACAGTGACACTAACCCCAACCCTAACCCTAATACCAAACCCAACCCTAACCCTAACCCTAACCCCAAACGTAACCCTAATCCCTAACCCTTAAACTGACCCTAGCCAGAGCCCCAGCCCCAGCCCCAGGACTAGCCCTAGCCCTATTCCTAACCCTAGCCCTAACCCTAACCCCAACCCCACACTAACCCAAACCCACACTAACCCTAACCCAAGCCCAAGCCCAAGCCCCAGCCCTAGCCCCAGCCCCAACCCTAACCCTTACCCTAAGCCTAAACACTAAACCCCAAACCTAACCCAAACCTAACCCTAACCCTAACACTAAATAAAAGATCAACCCTTCCCAACACCTACCCTTAACTCTAACCCAACCCTAACCCTAACCCTAACACTAACCTTATCCCCTACCTAACTCTATCACTAATCCCTAAACTCTAACACTAAACACTAACCCTAACCGTAATCCTTACACAACCCTAAACTAACGATAACCCTAACCCCAACCCATTCCCCTACCCCTACCCATACACTGAACCCTAACCCTAAACCCTAAGCTAACCCTAACCCTAACCATAACCCCTACACCGAACACATACCTGAACACTAACCCTAAACCCTAACCCTAACCCTAACACTAACACTAACCATAAACCCTAACCCTAACCCTAACCCTAAACCCAACCGTAATCCCTAACCCTAACCTTAACCCTAAACATAACCCTAACACTAATCCTAACCCTAACCCTAACCGTAACAATAACTCGTCTAAACCTAACCCTAAACCTACCCCTATCGCTAACCTTATCCCTACCCCTAACCCTAACCAAACCTAACCCTAACCCTAACTACACACCTAACCTCACCTCTAATCTTAACCCCAACCCTAAACCTAAACCTCTTCTTATCCTAAACCTAACAATAATGCTAATCCTAATCCTATCCCTAACCCCAAACTCAACCCTAAACCTAAACCTACCCTTAACCTCAACCTAACCTCAACCCTAACACTAACCCTAACACTAACAATAAATAAGACCCTAACCCTAACACTAAACCCTAACCCTAACCCTAACCCTAACCCTAACCCTAACCCCAACCTAACAATAATGTATCCCTAAACCCTAACCCTAACACTAACCCTAACCCAATCCTAAACCTAAACCTAACTCCAACACATACCCTACCCCAATCCCTAACCCCTAACCCCTAACCCTAACACTAACCCTATCCATAAACCCTAATCCCTAACCCTGACTCTAACCCTAAACACTAACCCCAACCGTAAACCTAAACCTAACTCTAACCCTAACCCTAAGTGTAACCCTAATCCTATCCCTAACACTAACCCTAACCCTAACTCATCTAACCCTACCCCTACCCGTAACCCTATCCCTACCTTTAACTCCTAACCCAACCCTAACCCAACCCTAACCCTAAATCGTCCAACCATAACACTAAACCTACGCCTAACCCTAAACCTTCCCTAATCCTAACACTAACCCTAACCCTAACCCTAACACTAAACCCTAATACCTAACCCTGACCCTAACCCCAAACACTAACCCCAACATTAACTATAACACAAACCTAACCCTAAACCTAACCCCTAACCCCTAACGTTAACCCTAACCCTAACCCCAACCCCAACCCTAATCCTAACCATACCCCAACCCTAACCTAACCCTAATCCTAAGCCTATTCTAACCCTAACCCCAAACCCAAACCTCTTCTAACCCTAACCCCAACAGTAATGCTAATCCTAATCCTATCTCTAACCCCAACTCCAATCTAAACCTAAACCCACAGTAAGCCTAAACCTAAACCCAACCATAAACCCAACCCCAACCCTAACACTAACACTAACACTTACCCCAACCGTAACCCCAAAACCTAACCCCTAACCCTGACCCCAAACTCCAACACTAACCCCACACCTATTCTAGCCCTAGCCCTACCCCCTAGCACTAGCCTTAGGCCTAACCCTATCCTTAGGTCTAACCCTACCCCTACCCCAAACTCTAACCCCAAACCCCCAAACCCCAACCCCAAAACTAACCCTAACCCTAACCCAACCTTAACCCAAAACCTAAAACCCAACCGTAACCCATACATCTACCCTTACCTCTACCCCTACCCCTAACCCTAACAAAACCCTAACTCAAACCCTAACGCTAACCCTAACACTAACCCTAACCCTTTCACTAACCCTAAACTTAATCCCAACCATAACCAAACCTCAACTTTAACACTAGCACTAACACTAACACAAACCCTATCCCTAACTGTAACCCTAAACCCTAAGCCTAACACTAACCCTAACTGTAAAAACTAACCCCAACCCAACCCTAAACCCTAATCCTAACCCCAACCGTAGCCTTGCCCCCAGCCATAGCCCTAGCACCAGCCCCAGGCCTAACCCTATCCTTAGGCCTAAACCTACCCCTACCCTTAACCCTAACCCCAAACCCTAAACCCTAACCCCAAAACTAACCCTAACCCTAAAATTAACCCAACCCTAACCCAAAACCTAATCCTAACCGCAACCTTACCCCTACACTTGCCCCTACCCCTAACCCTAACCAAACCCTAACCCCTAACCCTAACCCTAACCCTAACACTAACCCTAACCCTAACCCTAATCCTAACCCTAAACCTAAACCTAATCCTAACCCCAACCCCTACCCCAACCCCAACTGTACCCTAACTGAAACCTAACTCTAACCCTAACCCTATTCTAAACCTAACCCTAAACCTAAACATCATCTAACCTTAAACCTACCAGTAACACTAACCCTAATCCTATCCCTAACCCCAACCCCAACCTTAAACTTAAATCTACCTTAAACCTAAACCTAAACCTAACCATAAACCTAACCACCACCCAAACCCCAACCATAACCCTAGCACTAAAACCTAACCCTAACCCTAACCCTAACTCTAAAACCTAACCCTAACCTAACCCTAAACCCTACCCCTACCCTTAACCCTAACTCTAAATGATAAACCCTAACCCTAAAACTAACTGTAACCCTAACCCAACCCTAACCCTAACCCTAACCCCAACCCATACACCCACCCTTACCCCTACCCCTACCCCTAACCCTAATCAAACCCTAACCCCAACCCTAAAGCTAAACCTAACTCTAACACTAACCCTAAGCCTAACCCTAACCCTAACCCCAACCCTAACGCTAACCCTAACACAAACACTATCCCTAAACCTAATCCTAACCCTAACCCCAACCCCAAGCCTAACAAAACCCTAACACAAACACTAACCCTTTCCCTAAACCTAACCCTAAACTAACCCTAACACTAATGCCCTAAACCAAACCCTAACCCTATTATAATGCTAACCCTAAACCTAAACCTCTTCTAACACTAATCCTAAGAGTAATGCTAACCCTAACCCTAACCCTAACCCTAACCCTAACCCTAAAGCCTAACCCTAACCTGACCCGAAAACCCTACCCCTAACCCTAACCTTAAAACCTTACCCAAACCCTCCCCCAAAACTAACACCTAACCCTAACACAAAACCCTACCACTTACCATAACTCTAACCCCAAACCCCTAACCATAACCCTAACCCCAAACCTCACCCTACCACCTAAACCCCAACCCTAACCCTAAACAATAAACCTAACCCTAACACTAACCCTAACCCTAACCCTTACCCCTAACTCTAACCCTATCCCTAAACCATAAACCCTAATCCTAACCCTAATATTAACAACTCACCCCTATCCTAACCCTAACCGTAACCCTAAACCCTAACCCTAACCCTAAACCTAAACCTAATCATAACCCTAACACTAACCACTAATCCTACCCTAACCCATAACCGTAACCCTAACCCTAACCCTAACTCTTCTAAACCTAAACCTAAGCCTCAACCCCTACCCCTAACCCTAACCCTAACCTAACCCCAACCCATACCTTACCCTTCCTCTACCCCTACCTTTAACCGTAACACAACCCTAACCCTCACCCTATCGCTAACCCTTACCGCAACCCTAACACAAACCCTAACTCTAACACTAACCCTAACGCTAACCCTAAACCCTAACCTTAACCCCAACCGTAATACTAACCCCTAACCCTAACCCTAAACCCCTAACCCTAACCCTAATCACTAACTTTAACCCTAACCCCAACCCCAGCCCTAGTCGTAACTCTAACCCTTACCCTAACTTTAACCCTAACATCTATCCTAGGTGTAAACCATTTTCCTAACCCCAACCCAAAACTCTATCCCTAACCCTCACCGTAATCCCAAACCCTAACCCCAACCCTGTTCCTAACTATAACCCTAAAGCCTAACCCTATCCCTACCCTTAACTCTAACCCTAACCATAACACTAAACACTAACCCTAAACCTATCACTTGCTCTAGCCCTATCCCTAGCCCTAGCACTAACCCTAGTCCTAACCCTATCCCTAGCCCTAACCATGACCCCAACACTAACGCTAACCCCTAACCCTAACTCTAACCCCAACACCTAACCATAACCCTAAACCTAACACTAAACCCTGACCCTAACCCTAACACTAACCCAACCCTAACCCTAACACTATAACTAGTCCTAGACCTTCCCTAGCCCTAGTCTTAACCCTAGCCCCAGCCCCAGCCCAAACCCTACAGCTAGCCTTAACCCTAACCCTAACCATAACAAACCTAACCCTAACCCTAACCTTAACCACAACACCTGAACCTACCCCTAACCTTAAGCCTAACCCTAAACCAAACAATAACCCTATCCCTAAACCCTAAACCCTAACCCTAACCCTAACCAAAAACACTAACCATAACCCTCAACCAACAGTAACCTTAACCCAACCCTTAACACTAACCCCAACCCATACCCCTATCCCTACACCTACACCTAACCCTATCCCTAACAGTAACCATAACCCCTAACACTAACCCTAACCCCTAACTATAACCCTAACCCTAACACTAAACCCTATCACTAACCCTAACACTAAACCCTATCACTAACCCTAACACTAACCCTATCCCTATCCCAAACCTAACCCAAAAACTAGCCCTACCCCTAACCCCAACCGTAACCCTAACGCTAAACCCACCAGTACCCTAAAACTAGTACTAGCCATACCCCTAGCCCCAGCACCAGCCCTAGCCCTAACCCTATCACTAGCCCTACCTAACCCTAACCCTAACCCCAACCATAATCCCTAAACCCTAACCCTAACACTAACCCTATCCCTATCCCAAACCTAACCCTAACCCCAAAGCATAACCCTACCTCTACCCCTACCCCTAACCTTAACCCCTAACCCTAACCCTAACCCTAACCCTAATCCCTAAAACCTAACCCTAACCCAAACTCTAACCCCAACCCGAAACCTAACCCCAAACCTTAACCCTAATACTAACCTAACACTACCCTAAATCCTAAACACTAACCCTAACCCTAATACCCTAACCCTAACCCTAACACTATTCTAACCCTAACCTTAAACCTAAACCTCTTATAACCCTAAACCCAAAGTAACGCTAATCCTAATACTAAACCTAACTCCAACCCCAAACCTAAACCTAACCCTACCATAACCCTCTCCCTAACCCTAACCCTAAATTTAAACCCCAATCCCAACCCCAGCACTAGCCCTAGAACCAAAAGTATCCCTAACACTAAACCTAACCCTAACTCTAGCCCCAAACCTAATCCTAATCCTAACCCTAACTTTAAACCCCAACCGGAACCCTAAACGTAGCCCCAGCCATAAACCCAGACCTAGCACTCAGCCCTAGCCCTACCCCAGCCCAAGCCCCAACCCCAACCCTAAACCCCAACCCCAACCCCAACCTAACCCTAACCCTAAATCCCAAACCTTAATCCTAACCCTAATACCCTAACTATAACCCTAACCCTATTCTAACCCTAACCCTAACCCTAAACCTCTTCTAACCCTAACCCTAACCTTAACCCTAACCCCAACCCCTACCCCCAACCTTAACCCCTAACCCTAACCCTAACCCTAACCCTAACCCTAAACTAACCCCCTAACCCTAACCCTAACCCTAACCCTAACCCCAACCCCAAACCCCTAAACCTAATACTAAACCCTAAAACCCAACACTAACCCTAACCCTACCCCTAAACCCACACTAACACCAAATCCCAAACCTAAACCAAACACTAACCCTAAACACTAACCCCTAACCTTAGCCCAAGCCGTAACCCCAGCCCCAGCACTAGCCCTTGCCCTAAAACTAACCCTAGTCCTAACCCCAAACCCAACCCTAAACCATAAACCCTAACCCTAGCCTTAACTCTAACCTTAAAACTAGCCCTATCCCTAAACCTAACACTAACCCTAACACTAACCCTAACCCCAAACCTAACCTTAACCCAACCCCAACCCAAACCCCAAAACTAATCTCAACCCCTAATCCCATGCTTACCCCTACCCCTAACCCCAACCCCAGGCCTAGCCCCAGCCCCAGACGTAGCCCTTGCTTTAAACCCCAGCCCCAGCACTAGCCCCCCTAACCCCTAACCCTAACCCTAACCCAACCCCAACCCTAACCCCAACCCTAACCCTAAACCTACCCTAACCCCAAACCCAACCCCAACCCTAACCCCAACTCTAGCCCCAGCCCCAGCCCTAGCTCTAATCCCAAACCCCAACCCCAAACCCTAATCCTAACCTTTACCCCAGCCCCAGCCCCTAACCTGTGCACCAGCCCCAGCCCCAACCCTATCCCTAGCCCTAATCCTAACCCTAACTATAACCCCAAACCCCAAACCTAACCCTAATCCAACCCTAAACATAACCATACCCAAACTCAAACCTTTATGCCTACCGCTGACTCTAACCCCCAACACTAACCCTAACCCTAAACCCTAACCTTAGCCCTAGCACTAGCCATAGCCCCATGCCTATCCCTAGCCCTAACCCTAATGGTAACCATAAACCCAAACCCTAACCCTAACCCTAACCCAACCCTAACACTAACCCTAACCCCAAGCCATACACCTTCCCCTACTCCTACCCCTAACCCTACCCGTAACCCTAACCCCAAATCCCAACCCCTAACCCTAGCCCTAACCCTATCCCTAAACCTAACCCTAACCCTAAACCTAATCTTAAACCCCAAAACCCAACACTAACCCTAACCCTACCCCTAAACCCACACTAACCCTAAATCCCAAACCTAAACCTAACACTAACCCCAAACACTAACCCCAACATTGGCCCTAGCCATAGCCCCAGCTGCAGCCCCAGCCCCAGCACTAACCCTTGCCCTAAAACCAACCCTAGCCCCAACACTAAACCTAAACCATAAACCCTAACCCTAGCCTTAACCCCAAACCTAAAACTAGCCTTATCCCTAAACCTAACACTAACCCTACCCCAAACCTAACCTTAACCCAACCCTAACCCCAACCCCAACACTAACCTCAACCCCTAATGCTACCTTTACCCCTACCCCCAACCCTAGTCCTAGCCCTAGCCCCAGACATAGCCTTTGCTTTAAACCCCAGCACTAGCGCTAGCCCCAAACCTAACCCTAACCCTAACCTTAACCCAACCCTAACCTTAACCCTAACACTAACCTCAACTCCTATTCCTACCCCTACCCCTGCCCCTACCCCTGCCCCTAACCCCTAACCCTAACCCCAAACCTAACCCTAACCCTAACTCTAAACCCTAAACCCTAACCCCAACCCAATCCTAACCCCAAACCTAACCCTAACCCTAATCCCAAGCCATACCCCTTCCCCTATCCCTACCCGTAACCCTAACTCCAAACCGTAAACTTAACCCTAGCCCTAACCCTATCCCTAGCCCTAACCCCACACCAATATTAACCCTAACCCTAACCTTAGTCCTAACCCTACCCTAACCCTAACCCTAAATCCTAACGGCAACCGTAACCCCAATACCCCAAACCTAACCCTAACCCTATTCTAACCCTAACCTTAAATTAAACCTCTTCTAACCCTGACCCCAACAGTAAAGCTAACCTTAAACCTAACTCTAACCCAAACCCCTAACTCTAACCCCAACCCTACCATAAACTTAACCCTAACCCTATTCTAACCCTAACCCCAAATCTAAACTCTTCTAACCCCAACCCTAAGAGTAACACTAACCCTTAAACCTATCCCCAACCCCAACCCCAACCCTAACCCTAAACGTACCCTAACCCTAAACCTAACCCCTAACCCTAACACTAACCCCAACCCTAACCCTAACCCCAAATCTAACATTAACCTTAACCCTAACCCTAACCCTAACCCCTAAAGCTAACCCTAACCCTAAAGCCTAAGCCTAACACTAACCCTAACCATAAACTCTACACCCTATCCCTAACCCTACCCTAAACCTAAATCCTAAACCCAAACCTAACACTAACCCTAAACCCCAACCCTAACACTTACCTTAACCCCAAACTCTACACCCTAACCCTATCCCTAACCCTAATCCAACCATAACTCTAACCCTAACCAGAAGTCCTAACCCTACCCCTACCCTAACCCTACCTCTAACCCTAAAATTATGCCTAACCTTAGCCCTAGCACTATCCCTAGCTCTAACCCTATCCCTAGCCCTAACCCTAACCCTACCCTAAACCCTAACCTTAACCCTAACCCAAGCCTAACCCGAACCCAAACCATAACCCCTAGACATACCGCTTTGCTGTCCCCTACCCCTACACCTACACATAACCCTAACCCCTAACCCTAACCCTAACCCTATCCCTAACCCTAACCCTAACACTAAACTTAACCCCAACCCTAAGCCTAAACCCCAAAACATAACACTAACGCCAACCCTAACCCCAAACCCAACCCTAAATCCTAAATCTAAACCTAACTCTAAACCTAAACACTAACCCTAACCCCAACCTTAGCACTACCCGTAGCCCTAGCCCCAGCACTAGCCCTTACCCCAGCCCCAGCCCTAACCCTAACACTAACCCCAAACCCTAAATCTAACCTTAACATTGAACTCCATACCCTAACCTTAACCCCAACCCAAACGCTAACCCAAACCTGTCCCTAACCCTAACCCTCACCCCACACCTAAACCGCACATCTACCCCTTACCCTACCGGTACCCTAACCCTAACACAACCCTAACCCTAACCATAAACCTAAACCCTAACAGTAATGCTAACCCTAAACCTAACCCTAAACCCAACCACAACCCTAATCCTAACCCAACCCTAACCATAACCCTAACACTAACCCTAACCCTAACCCCTAACCCTAACCTTAACCCTAACCCTAACCTTAACCATAACCGTAACCCTAACCCTAACTCCATACCCTAAGAGCAACCTCAACCCTAACACTAATCCTAACCCTGACCCTAAACTCTGACACTAACCCTAACCCTAAACTCTAACCATAAACCTAACCCTGCCTTAACCCTAACCCTAACCCTGAACCTAATGCTAACCCTAAACCTTAAAAACCTAACCCTTATCCTAACCCCAACCATAACACTAACCCTAAAACCTAACCCTTACCCCTAACCCTAGCCCCTAGCTGTAGCCCCAGCCCTAGTACTAGCCCTAGCTCTAGTCCCAGCCATAGCCCCAAACTTAACCCTAACCCTAACTGTAACCCCAACCCCAACCATAACCCTACCCTAATCCGAAACTTAACCCCTAACCTTAACCCTAACCCTAGCCCTAGCCCTACCCCTAGCTCTAACACTATCCCTAGTCCTAAACCTAAACCTAACCTTAACTCTAACCATAAACCCTAAACCCTAACCCTAATGCTAACCCTAACCCTAACCCAACCCTAACCCAAACCCTAACCACAACCCATACCCCTTCCCCTACCCCAAAACCTACCACAACCCATAACCCTAACTCCTAACCCGAACCCGTAACGTTAAAACTAACCCTAATCCTAAACCTCTTCTTACACTACAAAAGAGTAACCCCTAACCCTAACCCCAACCCCAACCCCAAACCTAAACCTAACCCTAACCCTAACCCCAACCCCAACCCTATCCCTAAACCTAACACTAGCCCTAGCCCTAGCCCCAAACCTATCCCTAATCCTAACCCAACGCTAACATTAACCCTAACTATATCCCTCACCCTATCCCTAAACCATAAATCCTAACCCTAACCCTAACCCTAACCCTAACCCTAACGCTAACGCTAAACCCAAGGCCAACCAGATCCCTAACCCTACCCTAACCCTAAACTTAACCCTAAACCTAACACTAACCCTAACCCTAACGCTAACCCCAACCAATAACGCTAATCCTAACCCTAAAGCCTAACTCTAACTGGAACCCTAACCCTAACCCCAAACCTAAACCCTAAACCCTAAGCCTAACCCTAACCCTAACCCCAACACGAAGCTATACCCCTTCCCCTATCCCTACCCGTAACCCTCACCCCAAAATCTATACCTAACCCTAGCCCTAACCCTATCCCTAGCCCTAACCCTACCCGAACACTAACCCTAGCCCTAACCCAACCCTAACTCTAACCCTAACCTTAGCCCCAACCGAACCATAACCCTAGCCCTAACCTAACTCTAACTTTAAATTCTAAATGCTAACCGTAACCCTAATACCCCAAAATTAATCCTAACCCTATTCTAACCCTAACCCTGACCTAAACCTCTTCTAACCTTAATCCTAACAGTAAAGCTAACCCTAACCCTAACCCCAACCCAACCCCAAACCCAACCCCAACCCCAAGCCATACCCCTTCCCCTATCCCTACCCGTAACCCTCACCCCAAACCCCAAAACGAGCCCTAGCCCCAACCATATCCCTAGCCCTAACCCTACCCCAATACTAACCCTAACCCCTAACCCAACCCTAACTCTAACCGTAACCTTAGCCCTAACCCTACCCTAACCCTAACCCCAACCCAACCCTAACCCTAAATCCCAAACACTAACCGCAACCCTAATACCCTAAACCTAACCCGAACCCTATTATAACCCTAACCCTAAACCTAAACCTCTTCTAAACCTAACCCTAACAGTAAAGCTAACCATAACCCTAACCCCAACCCAAACTCCAACTCTAACCCTAACCCTACCCTAAGCTTAACCTTAACCATATTCTAACCCTAACCCTAAATCTAAACTTCTTCTAACCCTAACCCTAACAGTAACAATAACCCTAACCCTATCCCCAACCCCAACCCCAACCCTAACCCTAAACATACCCTAACCCTCCTAAACCAAACCCTAACCCTAACCTTAACCCTAAACCTAACCTAACCCTAACTCTAAAGCTAAAGCCTAAACCCTAACCCTAACCCTATCCCACCCTAACGCTAGCCCCAACTTCAACCCATCCCCTACCCCTACCCCTAACCCCTAACCCTAATGCTAACCCTAACCCCTAACCCTACGACTAACCTTAACCCTAACCTGAAACCCTAACCCTAATCCTACCCTAACCCTAACCCTAATACCGTAACCCAACCCTAACACTATTCTAATGCTAACCCTAAACGTAAGCCTCCTTAACCCTAAACCTAACAGTAACGCTAACCCTAACCCTAACCCCAACCCCAACCCTAGCCCCAACCCCACACTAACACTAAACCTAACCATAACCCTAACCCTGAACCCTAACCTTACACTAACTCTAGCCCTAGCCCCAGCCCCTAGCCCCAACCCAAACCCTAACACAACCACAACCCTAACTCTAACCCAAAGACCAACACATACCCATACCCCTAATGCTACCTCTAACCCTAACCCTAACCATAACCCTAAACTTTAAACCTCAACCCTAACCCTAACCCAACTCTAAACCTAATCCTAAACCCTAACCCTAACCCTATTCTAAAGCTAACCCTAAACCTAAACCTCTTCTAACACTAACCCTAACAGTAACACTAACCCTAACCCTAACCCCTAAACTAACCTAACCCTAACACTAACCCTAACCCTAACCTTAATCCTAAACCCCACAACCCAACCTAACCCTAAAACAATCATAACCATAACCCTAACCCTAATCCCAACTCCTTACCCTAACCCTTATCCTAACCCTAATTCTAAACCATAATTCTAACCCTATCCTTAGCCGTAGCCGTAGCCATAGTCCCAGCCCTAGAACTAGCACTTACCCTAACCCTAGCCTTATCCCTAACCCTAACCCTAACCCTAAACCCTAAACCTGAACCCTAACCCTAACCCAATACTAACCCTAACGCTAAGTCCAACCCATACCCCTACTACTACCTCTAACCCTAACCCTAACCCCTAAGCCTAACCCTAACCGCAACCCTAACCGTAACCCCTAACCCGAAACCAACCCTAACCCTAACCCTAACACAAATCTAACTCTAACCCTAATTCCTAAACCCTAGCCGTAACCTTAATACCCTAAACCTAACCCCAACACTTTTCTAACCATAACCTTAAACCTAAACCTCTTCTAACCCTAACCCTAATAGTATCGCTAACCCTAACCCCAACTGCAACCGTAACCCTAACCCTAACCCTACCCTAACCCCTACCCCTACCCCTAACCCTATCCCCTAACCCTAATACTAACTCTACCCCTAACCCCAAACACAAACCCTAACCCTAACCTAACCGTAACATTAATAACCTAAACATAACCCTAACCCTATTCTAACCCTAACCCTACACCTAAACCACTTCTATCCTAACCCTAAGGGTTACTCTAACTGTAAGCTTAACCCTAACGCAACCCTAACACTAACCCTAACCCTAAACTTAACCACAACACATAACCCTACCCCTAACCCTAACCCTAAGCCTAATCCTAACCCTAAACCTAACCCTAACCCTAACCCCAACCCCAACCCCAAACCTAACCCTACATTAAACCTTAAATTAACCCTAACCCTGACCCTAAACCCTCAACCTAACCCTAACCCCCAACCCTAACCCTAACCCTAACCCTAACTGTATTCCTAACCCTAACCCTAAACCTCTTCTAACCCTAAACTTAAGAGTAACAATAACCGTAACCCCAACTCTAACTCCAACCCCAACCCTAACCCTAACACTACCGTAAACCTAAACCTAACTATAACCCCAACCATGAACCCTAACCCTTACACTAACCCTAGCCCTAGCCCTGGCCCCTAGCACTTGCTAAACCCGTAACCCCTCTCTAGCCGTAAACCTAACCCTAACCCTATTCCTAAACCCTGAACCCAACCCTAACCCTAACAATAACCCAATCCCCAACACATAACCCTATCCCTAACCCTAACCTTAACCCTAATCCCTAAACCTCACCCTGACCCAAACCCTAACCATAAACCCTAACGCTACCCTAATCCTAAACCTTAAACCTTAACACTAACCCGAACCCAACTCTATCCCTAACTGTAACCCTAACCCTATTCTAACCGTAACCCTAAACCTAAACCTCTTCTACCCCTAACCCTAACAGTAATGCTAACCCTAATCCTATCCCTAACCCCAACTCCAACACTAAAACCAAACCTACCCTAACCCTAAATCTAACCCTAACCCTAAACCTAAACCCAACCCTAAACCTAACCCTAACTCTAACCCTAAAGCTAACCCTAAACACTAAACCCTAACCCTAAACCTAACCCTAACCATAACCAACCCTAAACCTAACCCCCAACCCATACACCTACCCTTACCCCTACCACTACCCCTAACCGTAACCCAACACTAACACTAACCCTAAACCTAACACTAACACTAAGTCTAAACCTAACCCTAACACTAACGCTAACCCTAACCCCAACCCTAACACTAACTCTAACCCTAACCCTAACCCTAAACCCCAACCCTAACCCTAACCCCTAAACCCTAACCCTAACCCAAACCCAAACCCTAACCCTAACCCTAAACACTAAACCCCAACCCTAACCCTAACCCAACCCTAACCCTAACTGTAACTTTGTCCCTAAACCCTAAACCCTAACAATAACCCTAACCCTAAACCCTAACATTAACCCTAACCCTAAACCCCTAACAATAACACTAACCCTAAACCTAAACCCTAACCCTAACCCTAACCCTAGCCCTAGCCCCATCTCTAGACCTAGCCCCAACCGTAACCCCAAATCTAACTCCAACCCCAACCCTAACCCCAACCATACCCTAACCATAAACCTAACTATAACACTAACACTGAACCCTAACCCTCACACTAAGCCCAGCCCCAGCCCCAGCCCTAACCCTAGTACTAGCCGTAGCCCTAACCCTCTCCCTAACCCTAAACCTAACCCCTAACCATAACCTTATTCCTAAATCCTGAACCCAACCCCTAACCCCAACCCAACCCTAACCCTAACTGTAACCCTGTCCCTAAACCCCAAACCCTAAAAATAACCCTAACCCTAAACCCTAACAATAACCCTAACCCTAAACCCTAACAATAACACTAACCCTAAACCTAAACCCTAACCCTAACCCTAACCCTAGCCCTAGCCCTATCTCTAGACCTAGCCCCAACCGCAACCCTAAATCTAACTCCAACCCCAACCCCAACCCTAACCATACCCTAACCATAAACCTAACTATAACACTAACCCTGAACCCTAACCCTTACACTAAGCTTCAGCCCCAGCCCTAGCCCTAACCCTAGCACTAGCCATAGCCCCAACCCTCTCCCTAACCCTAAACCTAACCCTAACCATAACCTTATTCCTAAATCCTGAACCCAACCCTAACCCTAACCCAACCCTAACCCTAACACTAACCAAAACCCCAACACATACCCCTACCCCTAACCCTAACCCTAACCATAAACCCTAACACTAACCCTAACCCTTAACCTTAAACCTTAAAACTAAACCTAACCCAACTATAACCCTAACCCTAAACCTTACCCTCTCCCTAGCACTAACACTAACCCCACCCCTATCCCTAAACCCTGAACCCTAACCCTAATCCTAACCCTAACTCATCTAACCCTAACCCTAACCCTAAACCCTAACCCTAACTCGACTCAAAAACCCTACCCCTAACCCTAACCTTAAACCCTTATCCAAACCCTCCCCCAAAACCCTAACACCTAACCCTAACCCAAAACCCTAACACTTACCATAACTCTAACCCCAAACCGCTAACCATAACCCTAACACTAAACCTTGTCCTACCACCTAAACCCTAACCCTAACCCTAAACAATAAACCTAACCCTAACACTAACCCTAACACGTAACCCTAAACCTAACCCTAACCCCTAACCCTAACCCTAAACCCTTAACCCTAACCCTAACCATAATCCTAACTCTAATTCGTCTAACCCTCACCCAAAGCCTATCCCCTAACCCTAACTCTAACTCTAACACTAACCCTAACTCATCTAAACCTAACCCTAACCCTAACCCTAAACCCTTACCATAACACTAACTCTAAACTAACCCTAACAAAACCATGACCCTAACCCCTAACCATAACCATAACTCTAACCAAAACCTTAAACCTATCCTTAACTCCAACCCCTACCCCTACCACTACCTCTACCTCTATCCCTAACCCTAACCCCTAACACTTACACTAACGCAAACCCAAAACAGTAACCCTAACTCTAACCCTAACTTTATCCCTAAACTCTAAAACCTAAAACTAACTCTGACACTAACCCTAAACACTAACCCTAACCCTAAACCTATTCCAACCGTAACCCTAACCTTAACCCTAATCAAAACCCCTAACCCTAGCCCTAACCCTAACCCCAACCCTATCCCTAAACCCTAAACCCTAATCCTAACCATAATATTAACAACTAACGCCTACCCTAACCCTAACCATAACCCTAAACCCTAACCCTAACCCTAAACCCTAATTGTAACCCTAACCCATAACCCCTAAACCTAACCCTAACTCTTCTAAACCTAACCCTAAGCCTAATCCCTAGCCCAGGCACTAACCCTAGTCCTAACCCTATCGCTAGCCCCAACCATGAACCTAACACTAACCCTAACCCTTAATCCCAACCCCAACCCCCAACCCCAACACTAACCCCAACACTAAACCCCAAACCTAACCCTAATCCTAACCAAAACCTAACCCTAAAACTATAACTAGTCCTAGACCCAACCCTAGCTCTAGTCTTAACCCCTAGCCCTAGTCCCAGCCCCAACTTTAGCACTAGCCCTAACTTTAACCCTAACCCTATCCCTACCAAACCTAACCCTCACCCTAACCCTAACCCTGACCACAACCCCAACCCTAAGCCTATTCTAAACCTAACCCCAAACCTAAACCTCTTCTAACCTTAACCCTAACAGTAACGGTAACACTAACCCCAAACCTAACCCCAACCACAACCCTAACCCTAACCCTACCCTAACCCTAACCCTAACCCTAGCTCTAGACCCAGCCCTATACCTAGCACTAGCCCTAGACCTAACCCTATCCCTAACCCTAACCCTAACCCGAAACCTGTCCCTAAACCCCAACCGTAACCTTAACACAACCCTAACCCTAACCCTAACCCACACATATCTTTTATCCTACACCTACCCCTATCCCTAACCCTAATCAAACCCCTAAACCCACACCTAACCCTAACCCCTAACCCTAACTCAAACCCTAACCCTAACCCATTATAAACCCTAACCCTAACCCTAATTATAAACCCTAACCCTAACCCTAACATCTAACCCTAACCCCTAACCCCAACTCGTATAACCCTAACCCTAACCCTGCCCCTAACAAGACCCGTACCCCTAACCCGAACCGTATTCCTTAACCCTAAACCATAACCCTAACCCTAAACCTAACACTAAACACTAACCCTTACCTTCATCCTAACCCAACCCTAACACTAACCCTAACCCTAACACTAACCACAACCCCTAAACCTACCCCTAACCCTAGCCCTAACCTTATTCTAACTCTAACCCTAAACCCAACCCACTTCTAACACTAAACCTAATAGAAATGCTCACCCTAACCCTAAACTTAACCCCAACGCCAACCCTACCCTAACCTTACCCTAAACCTAACCCTAACCCTAAACCCTAACCATAACCCCAATCTAAACCCCTAACACTAATCCTAACTTTAGCCGGAGCCCCAGCCCCAGCCCCAGCAGTAGCCCCAGCCCCAAAACTATCCCTAGCCCTAACCCTAACCCTAAACCCTAACCCTAATCCTATCCCGAAACCCCAAACTCGAACCCTACCCTTGCCCTAACCCTAACCCTATCCCTAGTCCTAACTCTAACCCCAACCCCAACTTTAACCCCAACACCTATCCTAAGCCCAAACACATTACCTAACCCTAACCCTAAGCCTAACACTAACACTAACACTAACCGTGACCCTAACCCTACCCTAAGCCTAACCCCAACCATAGACCTAGTCCCAACTCTAACCCCAACCCTAACTTTAACCCTAACACCTATCCGAGCCTAAACCCTTTCCCTAACCCTAACCCTAAACCCTAAACCCTAACCCTATCCCTAACCCTAACACTAAACACTAACCCTCACCGTAACCCTAACCCTACCCTAACCCTAACTCTAACCCTAGCCCTCGTCCTAACTCTAACCCTAACCCTATCTTTAACCCTAACACCCATCCTAAGCCTAAACACTTTCCCTAACCCTATCCCTAAACCCTAACCGTAACCCTAACCTTAATCCCTAACCCTAACCCTATCCCTACCCCTAACCCTAACCCCTATCCCTATCTCTACCCTAAGCTCTAACCCCAACCATAACACTTATCACTAACCCCAACCCTATCCCTATCCCTTTCCCTAGCCCTAGTCCTAGCACTAGCCCTAGTCCTAACTCTATCCCTATCCTAACCATAACCCTAACACTAACCTTAACCCCTAACCCCAACCCTAACCCCTAATCATAACTCTAACCCTACCTTCTACCTTAACCCTGACTCTAACTCTACCCCTAAACCCTGAACCATAACGATAACTCTATCCCTAACCCAACCCTAACCCTAACCCTAACCACAACCCCTAAACCTACCCCTAAGCTTAATCATAACCCTAAACCAAACACTAACCCTATCCCTAAACCCTAAACCCTAACCCTAACCCTAACCAAAAACACTAACCATAACCCTCAACCAACAGTAACCTTAACCCTAACCTTAACACTAACCCCAACCCATACCCCTACCCCTACACCTACACCTAATCCTATCCCTAACCCTAACCCTAGCCCTAGTCCTAACTCTAACCCTAATCCTAACTTTAACCTTAAGACCTATCCTAAGCCCAAACCCTTTCCCCAACCCTAACCCTAACCCTAACCCCAACACTAAACCTAGTCCCAGATCTAACCCCAGCCCTAGTCTTAAACCCACCCCCAGCCCCAGCCCCAACCCTAGCACTAGCCCTAACCCTAACCCTAACCCCTAACACCAACACTTATCCCTAACCTTAACATTAACCCCAACCGTAACCCTAACCCTAACCATAACCATTTCCCTAACTTGTTTAACCTTAACCCCTAACCCTAAACCTACCGCTACCCCTAACACTAACCCATCCCTAACTCTATCTCTAACCCACACCATAACCACAACCCCTAACCTTACCGTTAACTCTAACTCTAACCCTAACCCTAATCCTATCCCTAAACCCTAAACCGTAACCCTAACCTTAAAACTAACACTAAACACTAACCCTAGCCCAAACACTAACCCAAACCTAACCCTAACTCTAACCTTAACACTAACCACAACCCCCAAACCTACCCCTAACCCTAGCCCTAAGCTTAACAATAACCCTAGCCCTAGCCCTAATCCCTAGCCCTATTCTTAACCTTAGACCTCGCCCCAGCCCAAAACCCAGCCCTACCCCTACCCGTAACCATAACCCTAAACCTAAACCCTAACACGTACCCCAACACTAGCCCTGGCCGTAGCCCCAGCCGTAGCACTAGCCCCAGCCCCAGCCCTGGCCCTAGCCCTACCTTAAGCCTAAACCCAACCCCAACCCAAATTCTTAAACCCTACCACTAACCGTAACCCTATCCCTAACCCAAAACTAACCCTAACCGCAAACCATAACCCTACCTCTTCCCCTACACATAACCCTAACCCCTGATGCTAACCCTAACCCTAACCCAACCCTAACCCTAAACATAGCCCCAAACCCTAACCCTAATACTAACCTAAAACTAACCCTAATCCTAAACACTAACAGTAACCCTAATACCCTAAATCTAACCCTAACGCTATTCGAACCCTAACCCCAAACCTAAACCTCTTATAACCCCTAAACCTAACAGTAATGCTAACCCTAAAACTAAACCTAATCCCAACCCCAAACCTAACCCTAATCCAACCCTATCCCTAACCCTAACCTTAAAACCTATCCCTAACCCCTAGCACCAGCCCAAGCCCTAAAATTATCCCTAGCCCTAACCTAACCCTAACCCTAACCTTAACCCTTACCCTAACCCTATCCCTAGCCCGAGCCTTAACCCTAGCCCCAGCACTCAGCCCCAGCCCTAAAACTATCCCTTGCCCTAAACCTAACACTAACCCTAACCCTAAACCCTAAACCATAACCCTAACCCCAACCTCAACTCTAACCCAACCCTAAACCTAACTCTAACTCTAACACCAACTCATAACCCTACCTCAACCCCTACCCCAACCCTAACCACTAACCCTACCCTAACCCTAACCTAAAACTAACCCTAACCCTAAACTCTAACCCTAACCCTAACCCTAACTCTAAAACCTAACCCTAACCCTAAACCCAAACCTACCCTTAACCCTAACCCTTAATGCTAAACCCTAACACTAAAACTAACCCTAACCCTAACCCAACCCTAACCCTAACCATAACCCCAACCCATACTCCTACCCTTACCCCCACACCTACCCCTAACCCTAACCAAACCCTAACCCTAACCCTAACGCTAACCCTAACACTAACCCTAACACTAACCCTAACCGTATCCCTTACCCTAACTCTATCACTAAACATTAAACCCTAACACTAACCCTAACGCTAATCACTAACCCTAATCCAAATCCTTACACAACCCCAAACCTAACCGTAACCCTAACACTAACCCATTCCCCTACCCCTACCCCGGAACCCTAACCCCTAACCCTAACCCAAG
>CAKJTW010000740.1:0-21463 GCA_917880005.1 Nanger dama
TTGACTTCTGTTAGTGCTAGTATTAGGTTTATAGCTGGGATTAGGTTTAGGTTAGATGGAGTTTAGGGTTGGCATAATGTTAGGTTTAGGCTTTAGGCTAGGCTAGCTAGGCTTAGAACCAGGCCTGGACAGGCTGGCTACAGATTAAAAAAAGTTTAGGTTAGGTTAGTGTTGTGTTTTAAGCCACTGCTACACAGCGTTAGGAAGTAGGTTACACCTAGGCCAGGACAGCTAGGCTAGGCTACGGCTATGTTTAGGCTACATTTGCATTGTTAGGCTTATGTTTATGTCAGATGAGTGGACAGACGAGCGCTAGGGTTAGGGCATGAGAATGTTAGTGTTAGGTTAGGTTTAGGTGAGTGTTAGGTTTTAGGTTTATAGGCTTAGGCTTAGTGTTAGGCATTTTAGGTTAGGCTGGGGTTTTCAGTTGGAATCTAAGCCAGTTAAGTTTAGGTTATTGTTACTGTTAGGTTTTAGGCTAGAAGAAGCTTCTGTGATTTCACGGCCAGAACAGGCCAGACTTTAGGCCTAGGACTAGGCCAAGGCCAGCCTAGAGCCAGAGCCAGGCCTAGGCCAGGGCCAGGTCCACTGCCTAGGCCAGGCCAGGCCGAGGGAAGGGCATGTTAGGGCCAGGTTAGGCCAGGCCAGGGTCCAGTGCCAGGACTAGGCCAGGACAGAGTGCAGGGCCATGGCCAGGGCCAGGCCAGGCCAGGCCAGGGCAGGGCAGGGCCAGGCCTAGGCCAGGCCAGGGCCAGGCCAGGGCCAGGGCAGGGGGCAGGCAGGGGCAGGGCCAGGGCAGGCAGGCCAGGGCCAGGCCAGGCCAGGGCAGGCAGTGCCAGGCCAGTGCCAGGCCAGGCCAGGCCAGGGCCAGGGCAGGGCCAGGCCAGGCCAGGGCAGGGCCAGGCCAGGCATAGGCCAGGCTTGTAGGCCAGGGCCAGGGCCAGGCCAGGCCACGGCCAGGGCAAAGGCCCAGGCCAGGCCAGGCCAGGCCAGGCCAGGCCAGGCCTAGGCCAGGCCAGTGCCACTGGCCAGGCCAGGGCCAGGCCTAGGCCAGGGCCAGGCCTAGGCCAGGCCAGTGCCAGTGCCAGGCCAGGCCAGGGCCAGGCCAGGCCAGGCCAGGGCCAGGGCCAGGTCCAGCAGGTCAGGGCCTGGGCTGGGGCCAGGCCAGGGCCAGGCCAGGCCACTGCCAGGCCAGGCCAGAAGAGGCCTAGACGAGGCCAGGGCCAGAACAGGCCAGGCCAGGCCAGGGCAGGGCTAGGCCAGAGCCAGGCCAGGCCAGGGGCAGGGCAGGGGCAGTGGCAGGGCCGAGGCAGTGCCAGGCCAGGCCAGGCCAGGCCAGGGCCAGGCCAGGGCCAGGCCTGGGGGCCAGTGCCAGGGCCAGGCCCAAAGCCAGGGCCATGTCCAGGCCAGGGCCAGGACCAGGCCAGGCCAGGCTAGGGCAAGGGCAGGCAGGGGCTGAGGCCAGTGCCAGGCCAGGGCCTAGGCAGGCCTAGGCCAGGCCAGGCCTAGGGCCAGTGCTAGGGCCAGGCCAGGCCAGGCCAGGCCAGGCCAGGGCCCAGGCCAGGCCAGGCCAGGGCCAGGCCTAGGCCAGGCCAGGGCCAGTGCCAGGGCCAGGCCACGGCCAGGGCCAAGGCCAGGCCAGGGCCAGGCCAGTGCCAGGCCCAGGCCCAGGAGGACCAGGCCAGTGCAGGCCCAGGGCAGGGCCAGGCCAGTGCCAGGCCCAGGCCCAGGCCAGGCCCAGGCCAGGCCAGGCCAGGCCAGGACAGGCCAGGCCAGGCCAGGCCAGGACTAGGGCCAGGCCACGGGCAGGGCAGGGCAGGAGCAGGGGAAGCAGTGCCAGGCCTGGATGGCCAGGCCAGGCCAGGGCCAGGCCAGGCCAGGGCCAGGGCCTGGGCCAGGGTCAGGCCAGGCCAGGCCAGGGCCAGGCCAGGGCCAGGCCAGGGCCAGGCCAGGCCAGGCCAGGCCAGGCCAGTGGCCAGGCCAGGCCAGGCCAGGGCAGGGCAGGGCCTGAGCCTGGGCCAGGCCAGGCCAGGCCAGGCCAGGGCCAGGCCAGGCCAGGCCAGGCCTAGGCCAGGGCCAGGCCAGACTAGGCCAGGACAGGCCAGGGCCAGGGCCAGTGCCAGGCCAGGCCAGGCCAGGCCAGTGCCAGGACTAGGCTCCAGGCCAGGCCAGGCCAGGATCAGAGCCAGGCCAGGGCCAGGGCCAGAGCCAGGCCAGGCCAGGCTGGGGCCAGGCCAGGGCAGGCCAGGGCCAGGCGGGGGGCCAGGCCAGGCCAGGGCAGGCCACTGCCAGGCCAGGCAAGAAGAGGCCTAGGCCAGGCCAGGCCAGGCCAGGGTCCAGGCCAGGCCAGGCCAGGCCAAGGCCAGGGGCAGGGCAGGGCAGGGCCAGGGCAAGGGCCAGGCCAGGCCAGGCCAGGGGCCAGGCCTAGGGCAGCAGTGCCAGGCCAGGCCAGGGCCAGGCCAGGCCAGGCCTAGGGCCATGGCCAGGCCAGGCCAGGCCAGGACAGGCCAGGGCCAGGAGGCAGGGCCAGGGCCAGGGCCAGGCCAGGCCAGGCCAGGCTTCAGGTCAGGCAGGGCTAGGCCAGGCCAGGGAGGCCAGGCTAGGGCTAGGCCAGGGTCAGGCCAGGGCCATGGCCAGGCCAGGGCCAGGGCCAGGGCTAGGCCAGGGCCAGGGCCAGGGCCAGGTTAGGCAAGGGCCAGGCCAGGCCAGCCAGGGCCAGGCCAGGCCAGGATCAGGCCAGGCCAGGGCCAGGGCCAGGCCAGGGCCAGGCCAGGCCAGGCCAGGCCAGGCCAGGCCAGGGGCCAGGCCAGGCTAGGCCAGGCCAGGCCAGGAGGCACAGGCCCAGGGCCAGGCCAGGCCAGGCACAGGGCCAGGCCAGGCCAGGCCAGGGGTCAGGCCAGGGCCTAGGCCAGGGCAGGGCCAGGCCAGGGGCCAGTGCCAGGCCCAGGACAGGGCCAGGCCAGGCTAGGCCCCAGGCCAGGCCAGGCCAGGGCCAGGCTCAGGTGAGGTCAGGCCAGGCCAGGCTCAGGCCAGGGCCTAGAGGCCAGGCTAGGCCAGGCCAGGAAGAGGCCAGGCCCAGGCCAGGCCAGGGGAAGCCAGGGCCATGTCAGGCAAGGCCAGGCCAGGCTCAGGCCAGGCCAGGCCAGGCCAGGTCAGGCAGGCTAGACAGGGCCAGGCCAGGCCAGGCCTAGGGCCAGGCCCAGGCCAGGCCATGGGCCAGGGCCTAGGCCAGGCCAGGCCAGGGCCAGAGCCAGGCCACAGGGCCAGATTTAGGCCTGGGGCCAGGCCAGGCCAGGCCAGGCCAGGCCAGGCAGGGCAGGGCCAGGGCCAGGCCAGGGCCAGGCCAGGCCAGGCCAGGCTGGCCAGGCCAGGCCCAGGGAGGCCAGGGCCAGGCCTAGGCCAGGCCAGGCCAGGGCCAGGGCCAGGGCCAGGCCAGGCCAGAGGGCCAGGGCCAGGCCAGGCCCAGGCCAGTGCCAGGCCAGGGCCAGGCCAGTGCCAGGCCAGGGCCAGGCCAGGCCAGGCCAGGCAAGGCCAGGCCAGGGCCAGGGCCAGGCCAGGCCAGGCCTGGGCCAGGCCAGGCCAGGCCAGGCCAGGGCAGGCCAGGCCAGGCCAGAGGCCAGGCCAGGCCAGGCCAGGCCTAGGCCAGGGTCAGGGCCAGAGCTGGGGCTAGGCCAGGGCCAGGCCAGGGCACAGGTCAGGCCAGGCCAGGCCAGGGCCAGGCCTGGGCCAGGGCCAGGCCAGGGCAAGGGCCAGGCCAGGCCAGGGCCAGGCCAGGCCAGGCCAGAGCCAGGTTTAGGCCAGGCCAGGCCAGGGGCCAGGGCTAGGCCAGGCCTAGGGCCAGTGCCAGGCCAGGAGGGCCAGGGCCAGGGCAGGCCAGGCCAGGCCAGGCCAGGGCCAGGCCAGGCCAGGGCCAGGGCCAGGCCAGGCCCAGGCCAGGCCAGGCCAGGCCAGGCCAGGCCAGGCCCAGGTCAGAGCCAGGCCAGGCCAGGGCTAGGCCAGGGCCAGGCCAGGCCAGGCCAGGCCAGAGCCAGGCCAGGCCAGGCCCAGGCCAGGCCAGGTCAGGCCAGGGTGTCAGGCCAGGCCAGGGCCTAGGCACAAGGCCAGGCCAGGCCAGAAGCCAGGGCTCAGGCCAGGCCCAGGTCAGGCCAGGCCAGGCCAGGCCAGCACACAGGCCAGGCTCCATGGCCCAGGTCAGGCCAGGGCCAGGCCAGGCCAGGCCAGGGCTCAGGCCAGGCCTAGGTCAGGCCAGGCCAGGCCAGGCCAGGCCAGGCTCAGGGCCAGGCCAGGGCAGGGCCAGGGCCAGGCCAGGCCAGGGCCAGGCCCAGGCCAGGCCAGGCCCAGGCACAGGCCCATGGCCAGGCCTAGGCCAGGCCAGGCCAGGGCCAGGCCTAGGCCAGGCCAGGCCAAGCCAGGCTAGGCCAGGCCAGGCCAGGGCCAGGCCAGGGGCCAGGCCAGGAAGGGCAGGGCCAGGGCCAGGGCCAGGCCAGGGTTATGGCCAGGTCAGGCCAGGCCAGGCCTAGGCCAGTGGATCAGGCCAGGCTAGGGGCCAGGCCAGGCCAGGGCCAGGCCTAGGGCCAGGCCAGGGCCAGGGCCAGGCCAAGGCCAGGGGCCAGGCCAGGGGCCAGGCCAGGGCCAGATGGGGCCAGGCCTGTGCCAGGTCAGGCCAGGCCAGAACAGGCCAGGTTTCAGGCTCAGGCCAGGCCAGGGCAGGGCCAGGGCCTAGGCCAGGCCAGGCCAGGGCTAGGCCAGGCCAGGGCCAGGCCAGGCCAGGGCAGGGCCAGGCCAGTGCTAGGGCCAGGACAGGGCCATGGGCAGGGGCAGGGCCAGGGCCAGGCCAGGCCAGGGCCAGGTGGCCAGGCCAGGCCAGGCAACAGTGGGCAGAGCAGGGTTAGTTAGGCAGGAAGAGGCCAGGCCAGGCCAGGTCAGGCCTAGGGCCAGGTCAGGCCCAGGCCAACTAGGCCAGGGCCAGGATGCAGGCCAGGCCAGGCCAGGCCAGGGCTGGGGCCAGGACAGGCCAGACCAGGCCAGGCCAGCCAGGGCCAGGCCAGGGCCAGGGAGCCAGGCCAGGCCAGGCCAGGCTAGTCAGGCCAGGCCAGGCTAGGGCAGACTCCAGGCCAGGCCAGACAGGGTTAGGGCCAAGGCTAGTCAGGCCAGGCAAAGCTAGGGTAGGGCCAGTGGCAGGGCAGGCCTGGGGCCAGGCCAGGCCAGGCCAGGCCAGGGCCAAGGGCAGGACCAGGCCAGGCCAGGCCAGGCCAGGCCTTGGGCCAGCAGGCCAGGCCAGGTCAGGCCAGGCCAGGGCCAGGCCAGGCAGGAGGTCAGGCCAGGCCAGGTCCAGGCCAGGCCAGGGCCAGGCCCAGGCCAGGCCAGGGCAGGGCCAGGCCAGGCCAGGCCAGGCCAGGACTGGGGCCTAGGCCAGGCCAGGCCATGGCCAGGCCAGGCCAGGCCAGGGCCAGGCCAGGGCCGAGGCCAGGCCTCAGGCCAGGCCAGGCCAAGGCCAGGCCAGGTCAGGCCAGGGCCAGAGCCAGGCCAGGCCAAGGCCAAGGCCAAGGCCAGGGTCAGACCAGGGGTCAGGCCAGGCTAGGACTTTAGGCCAGGCCAGGCCTAGGTCAGGGCCAGGGCCAGGGCAGGGCCAGAAGCCAGGCCAGGCCAGGGCCAGTGGCTAGGCCAGGCTAGGCCAGGGCCAGGCTGGGGTCATGGCCAGGCCAGGATCAGGCTGAGGCCAGGCCAGGCCAGGCCAGGCTGGGGCAGGGCCAGGGGCCAGGGCCAGTGCCAGGGCTAGGGCCAGGCCAGAAGTCAGGGCTTCAGGCCAGGCCTAGGCCAGGCCAGGCCAGGCCAAGGTCAGGGCCAGGCCAGGCGCAGGCCAGGCCAGTGCCAGGCCAGGCCAGGCAGGGCCCAGGCCAGGCCAGTGCCTCAGGCCAGGCCAGGCCAGGCCAGGCCTACAGCTCAGAGTCACTGGCAGGTCAGGGCAGGCAGAAGCAGGCAGGCCAGGACAGGTCAGGGCCTGGGCTCAGGCCAGGGTCAGGCCAGGCCAGGGCCAGGGGCAGGCCAGGCAAGGCCCAGGCCAGGCCAGGCCAGGACAAGGCCAGGCCTAGGCCAGGGCAGTGCCTAGGCCAGGCCAGGGCCAGCCACTAGGTCAGCACAACAGGTCAGGGGCCAGGCCAGGGCCAGCCCAGGCACAGTGCCAGGACCAGGCCAGGCCAGGCCAGGGCCAGAAACAGCCAGGGCCCAGGCCAGGGCCGTGCCAGGCCAGGCCAGGCCAGGTCCAGGCCAGGCCAGGGTCAGAGGCCAGGCCAGGGCCAGGCTGGGCCAGGCCAGGGCCAGGCCAGGCCAGGCCAGTGCCAGGCTCAGGCCAGGCCAGGCCTAGGCCAGGCCAGACAGGACAGGCCAGGCCAGGGCCAGGCCAGGGCAGGCCAGGCCAGGGCCAGGCCAGGCTAGGCCAGGGCCAGGCCTCAGGTCAGGCCAGGCCAGGCCAGGGTCAGGGCCAGGCCAGGGGTCAGGCTCAGGGCCAGGGCCAGGCCAGGCATTGCAAGCCAGGCCTAGGCCAGTGCCAGGCCAGGGCCAGCAGGCACCAGGTAGGCTCAGGCCAGCCAACTGGGCCAGGCAGGGCCAGGCCAGGAAAGGGCCGGGCAGGGCCAGACAGGCCTAGCTCAGCAGGCCAGTGCCAGGCCTTAGAGGCCCAGGCCAGGCCAGGCCAGGCCAGGCCAGGCCAGGCCAGTGCCAGGCCAGGCCAGTGCCAGGCCCAGTGTCCAGGCCAGGCCAGGCCAGGCCAGGCCAGGCCAGGGCCAGGACTGGGCCAGGCCAGCCTCAGGCCAGGCCAGGGCCTGCCAGGGCCAGGGGCCAGGGCCAGGCCAGGGGCAGTCAGGCCAGGCCAGGGGCCAGTGGCCAGGTCAGGGCCAGTCAGGGTCAGGCCAGTGGCAGGCCAGGCCAGGCCCAGGCCAGGCCAGGCCAGGGGGCCAGGCCTAGGTCAGGCCCAGGCCAGGCCAGGCCAGGCCAGGCCAGGCCAGCCAGGCCAGGGCCAGGCCAGGGCCAGGAGCCAGGCCAGGCCAGCAGGCCAGGCCAGGCAAGGCCAGGCCAGGGCCAGGCCAGGCCAAAATACTGGGCCAGGCCAGCCAGGCCAGGACAGACAAGAGCAGCCAGGTCAGGCCAGGGCCAGGACAGAGCTAGGCAGGCCAGGCCAGGCCACCAGGGCCAGGGCTAGGGCCAGGCCTGGCAATAGGCCAGGCCAGGCTGAAGAGGCCAGTCAGGCCAGGTTAGTGAGGCCAGGCCAGGCCAGGGTCATGTCAGGGTCAGGCCAGGCCAGGCTAGGCCAGGCTTCAGGGCCAGGCCGTCAAGAGCACAGGGCAACGGGCAGGGCCAGGCCAGAGCATCAGGCCAGGCCAGGGCCAGTGCCAGGCCATGGGCTCTGGGCAGGCCATAGGGGGCTGCGTGCCAGGCCAATACAAATAGGCCAGGCCAGGGACAGGCCAGGTGCTAGGCCAGGCCAGGCCAGGCAGAGCCAGGCCAGGGCTGGGGCCAGGGGCCAGGCCAGGATCAGGCCAGTGTCACGGCTAGGCCAGGCCAGGCCAGCCTAGACTCAGGTCAGGGCCAGAACAGTGCCAGGCTGATGTCAGGCAGCTAGGGCCAGAGCCAGCCTGGGGCCAGGCCAGGCCATGGTCAGTACCACAGGCCAGGCCGTGCCAGGCCCAGGTCAGGCTGAACAGGCCAGGCCAGGCCAGGGCCTGCTACAGCAACAGGCCAGGGCCAGGCCAGGTCAGCTGCCAGGCCAAGGTGCCAGGCCAGGCCAGGGCCAGGCCAGGTCAGGCCAGGCCAGGCCAGGCCAGGCCAGGCCAGGCCAGGCCAGGCCAGGGCCAGGCCAGGCCAGGCCAGGCCAGGCCAGGCCAGGCCAGGCCAGGCCAGGCCAGGCCAGGCCAGGCCAGGCCAGGGCCAGGCTAGGCCAGGCCAGGCCAGGCCAGGCCTGGGGCCAGGCCAGGGCCAGGCCAGGGCCAGGTGCCTAGGGCCAGGCCAGGGCAGGGCCAGCCCAGGCCAGGCCTAGGCCAGGCAGGCCAGGCCAGGCCAGGCCAGGGCCAGGCCAGGGCCAGGCCAGCCAGGCGCCTGGGGCCAGGCCAGGGCAGGCCAGGCCAGGCCAGGGCCAGGGCCAGGCCAGGCCCAGGCCAGTGCCAGGCCAGGCCAGGCCAGGACAGAGGGCAGGGCCAGGCCAGGCCTAGGCCAGGCCAGGCCAGGCCAGGCCTAGGGCCAGGCCAGGCCAGGCCAGGACAGGCCAGGCCAGGGCCAGGCCAGGCCTGGCCTAGGCCAGGCCAGGCCAGGCCAGGCCAGGCCTAGGCCAGGCAGGCCAGGCCAGGACAGGCCAGGGCAGCCAGGCCAGGCCAGGGCCAGGCCAGGCCAGGCCAGGCCAGGCCAGGGCCAGGCCAGGCCAGGCCAGGCCAGGCCAGGCCAGGCCAGGCCAGGCCAGGCCAGGCCAGGCCAGGCCCAGGCCAGGCCAGGCCAGGCCAGGCCAGGCCAGGCCAGGGCCCAGGGGCCAGGCCAGGCCAGGCCAGGGCCAGGCCAGGGCCAGGCTAGGCCAGGCCCAGGCCAGGCCAGGCCAGGCCAGGCCAGGCCAGGCCAGCCAGGGCTAGGCCAGGCAGGCCAGGGCCAGGCCAGGCCAGGCCATGGCCAGGCCAGGCCAGAGAGGCCAGGCTCAGGCCAGGCCAGGCCAGGCCAGGGCAGGCTAGGGCCAGGGCCAGGCCAGGCCAGGCCAGGCTGGGGCCAGGCCAGGCCAGGGGCCTAGGCCAGGTCATGGCCAGGACCAGGCCAGGCCAGGCCAGGGCCAGGCCAGGCCCAGGCCAGGGCCAGGCCAGGCCAGGCCAGGGCCAGGCCAGTGGCCAGGGTCCAGGCCAGGCTAGGCCAGGCCAGGCCAGGCCAGCCAGGCCAGGCCAGGCCAGGCCAGGAACGAGGCCAGGCCAGGCCAGGGCCAGGCTCAGGCCAGGCCAGGCTAGGCCAGGCCAGGCCAGGCCAGGGCCAGGCCAGGCTAGGCCAGGCCAGGCCAGGGCCAGGCCAGGCCAGGCCAGGCCAGGGGCCAGGCCAGGCCAGGCCAGGTGTGCCAGGTCAGGCCAGGTCAGGCCAGGGCCAGGGCCAGGCCAGGCCAGGCCAGGCCAGGCCTGGGCCAGGCCCAGGCCAGGCCAGGCCCAGGGCAGGCCAGGGCCAGGCCAGGCCAGGCCAGGCCAGGGCAGGGCCAGGGAGGCCCAGGCCAGGCCGAGGCCAGGGCCAGGCCAGGCCAGGCCAGGCCAGAGGTCAGGCCAGGCCAGGCCAGGCCTAGGTCTAGGCCAGGCCAGGCAGTGTGCAGGTCAGCCAGGGCTGGTGCCAGGCCGGGCTGGCCCAGGCCAGGCAAGAGCCCAGGCTTCAGGCTCAGCCAGAGCCCAGGCCAGGCCTTGGGGCCAGCAATAGGCTACGGCTAGGCCAGGGCTCCAGAGCCGCTATCAGGTCAGGTCAGGCTCAGGCCAGTGGTTCAAGGCCAGGGCCAGCAGCCAGCTCAGGCCTAGCCAGGCCAGGGCCGAGGCTCAGGCCAGGCCACGGTGGCCAGGCCAGAGCCAGGATCAGACGTTTAATGCCAGGCCAGGACCAGGCCTAGGCCAAGTGGCCAGGCCAGGCCAGTGCCAGGTCGGGGCCATGGGTCAGGCCGGGGCCAGGCCTGGGACTGGGGCCAGGCCAAGGCTAGGCCAGGCTAGCCTTAGGCCAGGCCATGGCCAGGCCAGGCCAGGTCAAGGCCAGGGCCAGTGCTGCAAGACTCCAGGTCAGGGCCCAGGGCCAGGCCAGGCCAGGCCTGGGAGGTCAGGACTAGGTCAGGAGTCAGGCCGATGCCAGGCCAGTGGCCCAGGCCAGGCCAGGCCAGGTCCAGGCAGGCCCAGGCCAGGCCAGGCCAGCCTAGCCAGTGGCCAGGCCAGGACTAGGCCAGGGCCAGGTTCAGCCAGGCCAGGGCCAGTGCCAGGACTAAACCAGGCCAGCCAAGACAAACTAGGCCAGGGCCAGGCCAGGACAGGCCAGGCAGCCAGCAGGCCAGGCTCAGGGCCAGGCCAGGCCAGGCGTCAGGCTAGGCCAGCCAAGCGTGGACAAATGCCAGGCCAGTGCCAGGGCCAGGCCGAGGCCAGGGCCAGGCCAGGCCTCATGGCCAGGTCAGGGCCAGGCCAGGGCCAGGCCTCAGGCCAGGGCCAGAGCCAAGGCCAGGGCCAGGCCAGGCCAGGCCAGGCCAGGGCCTTGGTCAGGCCAGGCCAGGCCAGGGCCAGGCCAGGCCCCAGGTCAGGCCAGGCCAGGATCAGGCCGGGCCAGGCCAGGCCAGGCCAGGGCCAGGCCAGGCCAGGCCAGGCCAGGCCAGGGACGGGTCAGGCATAGGTCGAGGCCAGGGCCAGGCCAGGCCGAAATTTGGCCTCAGGCAAGCCAGGCTAGGCCAGGCCCAGGCCAGGCCAGTTACCAGGCTCGGCCAGGCCAGGCCAGGCCAGGCTCAGCCAGGCCAGGCCAGGCCAGCAGGCCAGGGGCGGCCAGGCCTACCAGGCCAGGCTGGCTAGGTCAGGCCTTAGGCCAGGATGGCTAGGGCCAGGGACTAGTGGCTGGCCAGGCCAGGCCAGGTCTGGCCAGGCCAGGCTCAGGCCAGGGCCAGGGCCAGGCTGTGCCAGGGCAGGCCAGGGCCAAGGCCAGGACCAGGCCAGACTAGGCCAGGCCAGGGGACAGGGTCAGGGCCAGGCCAGAGCCCAGGCAGCCCAGGCCAGGCCAGGGCCAGGGCCAGGCCGAGGCCAGAGGCCAGGGCCGAGGCCAGGTCAGGCCTGGCTCAAGGCCAGGCAAGGTCAGGCCAGGCTACTCCTAGCTACCTCAGGCCAGAAGGCCCAGGTCAGAGCCAGGCCAGGCCAGGCCACCAGGGGCCAGGGAGTGGTCAGGGCCAGTGCCAGGCCTAGGCCAAGTCAGGGCCAGGCCTAAGAGCCAGGCCAGGGCAGGGATTACTGTGAGGCAGGGCCAGGGTAGGCCAGGGCCTGGGAAAGGGGCAGGCCTGGCCTGGGCACGGGGCTCGTGGGCCAGGCCAGGCCAGCCTTAGGCAAGGTCAGGCCAGGGCCAGGGCTAGGCCAGTGCTAGGACAAAGCATAGGGCTAGGCCAGGTTAGGCTAGGCAGGCCAGCCAGGACCAGGACACGGCCAGGCCAGGGGTACCAGGGCCTGCCTAGTGACCAGGCCTAGAGCCAGGCAGAGCCAGAGCCAGGGCCAGGCCAGGCTAGGGCCTTGACCATGACCAGTCTGGGCGTGCCAGGCCAGGCCAGAATTTAGGGCAGTGCCACGGGCCTAGTGCCTAGGCCTAGGCTGCTAGGCCAGGTCAGGGCCCAGGGCAAGAGCCAAGTTAGGATCAGGCCAGGGCTAGGCCAGGCTGGCTAGGCCTAGGCCAGGCCACTGGCCAGGCCAGGGCTAGGCCTAGTCTTGGGGTCAGGTCAGGCCTAGGTCAGGGCCTGGTTACGGTTAGGGCTAGTGTTAGGGCCAGGCCAGGCCAGGCTACGCAGGGCCCAGGTCCAGCAGGCCCAGGATCAGGGCAGGTCAACTAGCCAGGGCCAGGGCCTAGGGCCAGGTATAGATGTCATGTCAGCATTCAGGCTCAGGCTAGGCCAGGCCAGGGTCAGGGTCAGGCAGGGCTAAGAATGGGCTGTGGCCAGGCTAGGCTAGGGGCCAGGCCACCAGGCCAGGAGCCAGTGGCCTGGGCCAGGCAAGGTCTAGGTTAGGCTTAGGTTAGGCTAGGCCAGTGCTTAGACTAGTGCTGGCCAGGCCTAGGGCAGAGCCTAGGACAGGCAGGACAACTGTGCAAGCTTGGGGTAACGCCACTGGCCAGGCTAGGGCCACAGCCGAGGCCTAGGCCAGGCAAGGCCACCAGGCCAGGGGGTCAAGCGGGCCAGGCCAGAGCCAGGGTAAATGTCTAGGCTAGGCAATAGGCCTAGGTCAGGGCTAGGGCCAGGCCTAGGCCAGGCCAGTGCAGCGCACGTGCCAGGCTAGAGCCATGCGGCAGGACAGGCCAGGCCAGGGGGCCAGGACTCAGGTCAGGCCAGGCCAGGCCATGGGCCAGGTCCGGCCAGGTCACAGGCTCAGGCCTTAGAACAGAAAATAGCCAGGCACAGGCCAGACCCTAGGGCCAGGCCAGGATTAGGCTAGGCCAGTGCCAGGGCCAGGTCAGGCAGGACAGGCTAGGGCAAGCTGTCAGGCCAGGCAGAGGGCCAGGCCAGAGGCCAGGGCCAGGCCATGTTAAGGCCAGGCCTGTGCCAGGCAAGAGCCAGCTTCAGGCTAAGGTCAGGCTAGGCGAGGGCCAGGCGGAGCTAGGGGCTGGGCCAGTGCCAGGCCGAGGCTGAACTTGAGGCCAGTGCTAGGCCTAATGGGCAGGGCCAGAAAGGGAGAGCGAGAGCCGGGCCTAGGCCAGGCCAGAAGCCAGGGAAGGCCAGAGCCAAGGGGCTATCAATGCAGGCTAGGCCCAGCCTGCCTAGGCATAGCCAGGCTAGGCCTAGGTCACGTCAGGCCAGCCAGGCAGGTCAGGCCACAGAGCTAGGCTAGTGCCAGGGCTAGAGTCCGCCAGAACAGGCCAGGATCAGGGCCTGTCCAGGGCCAGGCAGAGGCCAGGAACAGGTCTGCGTCAGGCCAGGCCTGAGGCATGTCATGAGTCAGGTCAGGGCAGGGGACAGGGCCAGGGGGCCTGGGCAGTCTAGGCTGGCCAGGCCAGGCGTCAACGAGGCCAGGCACATGGCCAGGGCCAGGACTCCATAGACGCAGTGCCAGAGGTTGTGCCAGGCCATGAGCCAGAGCAAACTGTCAAGGCCTGGACAGAGTCAGGCCAGGCCAGGCCTAGTGCAGGCCCAGGGCAGGGCCGTGTGCAGGGGCCAGGCCTAGGCCTAGGCCATGCTTTCCAGGCCTACGTTGTGGCCAGGCCAGGGCCTAGTGCCAGGCTGAGAGTGTCAGCCCAGTGCCAGGCCTAGGTCACGAGTCAGGCCAGGCCTAGCAAGCCGGAGCTAGGGCTAGGCCCTGGCTTAGGGCATGGGGCTAGGCTTAGCCAAGGCCAGGAATGGGTCAGGGCCTAGGTAGGGCCAGCTGATCGTTAGCCAATGCCAGGTCAGGCTAGGTCAGGGTAGGGCCCTGGCTTAACACCAGGCTAGGCCAGGAAGGAGAGGTTGGTCTAGCGTCAGGTTAGGCCAGGGCCAGGCCTGGTCAGGCTAGGCTTGGTCAGGCCAGGTCAGGCTCGTAACCAAGGCTCAGGGTCAGGAAGAGGCCGAGGATCAGGGCAGGGCGGTCAGGCCACAGGCCAGGCTTCAGGTCTGGCTATAGGCTAGGGCCTTAGGCCAGAACCCAGGCCAGGGTCAGGCCAGCCAGGCCAGGCCAGGCTCCAGGGGCAGGCCAGGCCAGGGATCAGGAAGGCCAGGCCATTAGGCCAGGCCAGGCCAGGCCAGTGCCAGGACAGGCCAGTGTCAGGCCAGGCCAGGGCCAGGCCAGGCCTGGGCTTGTGCTCAGGCCAGGCCAGTGCAGGCCAGGCCAGGCCAGTGCCAGGCCAGGCCAGGCCAGGGCCAGGCCTCAGGCCAGACCACTAGGCCAGGCCAGGCTGGGTGCTCAGGGCCAGGCCAGGCACTTAGCCATGGCCAGAGCCAGCCAGGCCCAGCAACAGTCCAGGCCATTGTCAGGCGAGCACAGAGGTGGACTAGGCCAGGCCAGGCCCAGGCCAGGATCAGGCTGGCCAGGCCAGGGCTAGGCCAGAACAGGCCAGGTCAGGGCCTGGGACCAGGCCAGGCCAGGACTAGGCCAGGTCAGGTTAGGTCAGGACCTGGGCCTAGGTCAGAAAGGCCAGGCCCAGGCCTTAGTAACAGGGCTAGGCGTGAGGCTAAGCTGGGCCAAGGCCTAGAGCCAGGAAGAGTGGCTAGGCTAGAGGCAGGATAAGGAGCTAGGTTAGGGGCCATCTAGGCCAGGCTCAGGGAAGGCTGGGCCAGGGCTAGGGGGCCTGAGGCTCAGGCTGGGACAGGGCCTAGGCCAGGCTAGGCTAGGCCTAGGGCCTGGCTTAATGTTAGTGCTGGGCCAGGCTAGGAGCCATGGGCCTGTGCCAGGCCAGGCTAGGTGAGGCCAGGGCCAGGTCATAGCTAGGCCAGGCCTAGGCCAGGCCAGATGTCAGGTGCTGTGCCCAGGGCTAGGCAGGCCAGGCTAGCACAGGGGCCGAGGCCAGGCAGGACTATGGCTAGGCCGGGTTAAGTGGCACGGCCAGGCAGGCTGGGCCAAATAGGCCGAGGTCAAGGCCAGGCTAGGACCTAGGCCAGGGCAGGGCTAGGCAGGGCCAGAGTTAGGCCAGGCCAGGCCAGGGGCTAGGGCTAGGCCTAGGCCTGAGGCAGTGCCGTTACCGAGGCCAGGCCAGGCTGGTCACAACAGCCATGGTCAGTGCCGGGGCCAGGCCAGGGCCAGAGCCAGGGCCAGAGCCAGGCCTAGGCCAGTGCTAGGGCTAGTGGCCAGGCCAGGGCAGGCAGGATAGGGTCAAGCCAGGATTAGGCCAGGGCCAGGCTCAGGCCAAGGCCAGGGCCAGTAGGCCAAGGCCAGGCCAGGCCGTCAGCGCAAGTGCAGGATAGGTCACTAGCCCCAGGAGTGCTTAGCGAAAAGACAGGGCTAGGCCGGAGGCCAGGCCAGGGCTATGACTAGTGCAACAGGCAGGGTCAGGTGCCAGGCCAGGCTTGGGTCAAGGGCTGCGCTAGGCCATTAGGGCTGTCACGGGCAGGCACAGGGGCCAGGCCAGGCGAGACCAGGCCTAGGTCAGGCCAGGGCCAGGGCCAGGGCTGGGTAGGGGCCAGGCCTAGGCCAGGCCAGGGCCTAGGCCAGGCCAGGCCAAGGCCAGGCCAGGCCAGGCTAGGCCTAGTGCCAGGCTTCAGGCCAGGCCAGGTCAGGCCGCTGCCACATTGGGCCAGTAGGCCAGGCTATGCCAGGCCTGGGGTCAGGCCATTGCCAGGCCAGGCCAGGCCAGGCCAGGCCAGACCAGGCCAGGTCAGGCCAGGAAGGCCAGGCCAGGCCAGGCCATACTAGGCCTAGAACAGGGCTTAGTCAGGGCCCAGGGCCAGGCCAGGCCAGTCATGGCATGCCAGGGCCAGGCCGACAGGCCAGAAACTATGCCTGGCAAGGCCAGGGGCCAGCACTAGGGCCAGGTCAGGGAAGGCTCAGGCCAGGCCAGGCCAGTGTCAGGCCAGGCCAGGGCAGGCGGGCCAGAGCCAGCCAGGCCAGGACAGGCGAGCACAGGCTAGGCCAGAGCCAGGCCAGCCGAGGCCAAGTGGCCAGGGCCAGGGCTGGACAGGTCAGGCCAGGCCTAGGCCAGGCCAGAGCCAGGTACCAGCCAGGCCAGGGCCAGGGCCAGGCACAGGGCAGAGGCTGGCCACTAGCCAGTGCCAGGGCTAGGCCAGGCCAGGCCAGGTCATGGCCATCAGGCTAGGGCAGGCGCCAGGCATAGGCCAGGCACAGGCTAGCAGGACTCCAGGCTCAGGGCCAGCCTAGGCAGGGGCTAGGCCACTGCCAGATGCTAGGCCAGGCCTCCATAGGCAGGACCAGGCCAGACCAGGGCCTAGGCCAGGACATGGCCAGGTCAGTGCCAGGGCTAGGCCAGGGCCTAGGTCAGTGGGGCGGGCCAGGTGCTGGGGTCAGGCTAGGCCAGAGCCAGTCAGGTTGGGCAGACAGGGTCAGGCCAGGGGACTAGGCATCAGGCTGCCAGGCCAGGGTCAGGCCAGGCCTGGGCCATGGCCTGGTCAGGCTTAGCTAAGGCAATAGCCAGGCCAGGCCATGGTCTGGGCCAAGAACAGGTCAGGCCCAGTGCCAGGGCAGGCTGGCCAGGCCAATGCAAGCTAGGCCAGGACAGGTTAGGCCAGTGCCAGGCTAGGCTATTGCTAGGCTAGGGCCAGGCTAGGCCAGGCTTAGGGAAGAGGCCAGGCCAGGCCAGGCCAGGCTAGGCCAGGCAGGCCAGGCCAGGCCTGGCCATAGCCAGGCCAGGGCCAGGCCAGGCCAGGTCAGGGCTAGACAGGCAGGCCAGGCCAGGCCAGGACAGGCTAGCATCCAGGCTAGCTTAGGCCAGGCCAGGGACAGGCTTAGGGCCAGAGCCAGGACTAGGCCAGGCCAGGGCCAGGCTGGCCAGGCTAAGTGTCCAGGCCAGGGCCAGGTCAGGCCAGGCTAGGGCTATAGGCCTAGGTTAGGCTAGCATTAGGGCAGGTGCATGCCAGGCCAGGCTAGGCCAAGGGTCTAAGGCAGGCCTAGGTATGGTCAGGCCAGGCCAGGGCAGGCACAGCCTGGCAAGTGCCAGGCTCAGGCAGACGGCTAGGCTAGTGCCAGGGCTAGGCCAGGACAAGCCAGGGCTGGGGCATGGTAAATGTCAGTGGCCAGCGCAGGACCAGGCTAGACCAGGCCAGGACAGGCCAGGGGCCTAGGCCTGCAGCCTCCATGGCCAGGTCACTGACAGGCTAGGGCAGGGCAGGACAGAGCCAGGCCAGGGCCAGGCCAGGCCAGGCAAGGCTAGGCCAAGCCTAGGCAGTGACAGCAGGGCCAGCCAGGCCGGCCAGGCCAGGCCAGTTAGGCCAGGCCAGGGCCAGGGCCAGCCAGGGCCGGGAAGCCAGGGCCAGAGCCAGGGCTGAGTGGCATTCCAGGCAGGACAGGGCCAGGAAGGCCAGGCAGGCCTTGGCCAGGCCAGGCCAGGGCCAAGGCCCAGGCCAGAGCCAGGTGCCAGGACAGGTCGGCCAGGGCCTGGGCCAGGCCCAGGCCAGCAGCTCAGGCCAGGCCAGGGCCAGACAGGCCAGGCCAGGGCCAGGCCAGGGCCAGGGCCAGGCCTAGGCCAGGGCCAGGAAGCCAGGGCTAGGCCAGGCCAGCCCAGGCCAGGCCAGGGCAGGCTAGGCCAGGCCAGTGCAAACAGGCTAGGCCAGGCCAGGGCCAGGCCAGGCCAGGCAGGCCAGGCCAGGACAGGCCAGGAAGGCCAGGCCAGGCCTAGCTGCAGGCCAGGGCAGGCCAGGTCAGACAGGCCAGACAGTGTCAGGCCAGGCCAGGGGCCAGGCCAGGCAGGCAGTGCCAGGCGCAGGCCAGGCCAGGCCAGGCCTAGCCAGGCAGGCAGGCCGCAGGACAGAGGCTAGGCCTTTAGGCTAGGCCAGGGCTGGGCCAGGGCCAAGCTAGGCCAGGCCTGGGCTCAGTGCTTAGGGCCAGGCTGGGCCTTGACTGGCCCAGGCTCAGGCCAGGCCAGGCTCGAGTTAGGCCAGGCCAGGCCAGGCCAGGCCAGTGCCAGGCCAGGCCATAGGGCCATGGCATGGGCCAGGCCAGGCCAGAGGTCAGGCCAGGGCCAGGCTGAGGCCAGAGGCCAGGCTATGGCCAGAGCCAGGGCAGGCCAGGCCAGGCTGGCCTAGGCCAGGCCAGCCAGGAGCTGGGGCAGGGGCTAGTGCAGGAGCTAGGACAGGACAGGAGGAAGTCGGCTAGGTTGCAGGCTAGTGTCACTAGGTAGAGCTGGGATCAGGCCAGGCTCAGGTCAGGCAACAAGTGCAGGCCAGGCCAAGGGTCAGGCCACTAGCCTAGGCCAGTGCCAGGCCAGCATTGTGGTATAGCCAAGGCCAGGCCAGGCCAGGCCAGAGCTAGCTTTTAGGCCAGGGCTAGGCCTAGGCCAGTGGCCAGGCTTAAGGTCAGGCCCAGGACCAGGCCAGGCCAGAGACAGGGCCAGGCCAGGCCAGGAGTCCAGGCCAGGCCAGGCTCATGGCCAGGCAGGACACCACGTCCAGTGCCAGAGCCAGGGGCCAGGACAGGCCTAGGCCAATGTCAGCCAGGCCCAGGCTCATGGCCGGGGCCAGTGCCAGGCTAGGCCAGGGCCTGGCCAGGCCAGGACAGGGCATGGCAAGGAGCAGAGCCAGGACAGGCCTAGACTCAGGCTAGGCCAGGCCAGGCTAGGCTAGGCCAGGGCCCGGGCTAGCCAGGCCACGAGAGGCTGGCCAAGAGAGAGCCAGGCCAGGCCAGGCCTAGGGTTATGGCTTTAGGGCCCAGGCTGAAGTATTAGGCAATGACTAGGGCCAGACCAGGCTAGGCCAGGTCTGAAACAGTTGAAGCCAGGGCTTAAGCATAGGTCAGGGACTAGACTCAGTGCCAGTGCCAGGCCTTGCCAGGCCTACGGCAGGCCCAGACTAGGCCTCATGCAGGCCAGGCCAGGACAGTCCTGAGACTAGCTAGGCCATGCAACCAGGTTTCCAGGGCTAGGAAAGACCAGACTCAGGCCAGGGATGGCAAGTCAGGTGGTCATGCAGAGCCAGGCATTAGGCGTTGACAAGCCAGGCCAGTCATGGCCAGGCCAGGCCTGGCCAACTCAGGCCAGGTGGGCCAAAGTGCCCAGGCCAGGCCAGGCCCAGGGCCCGGGACAGGTCAGGCTAGGGCGGGGCCAGGGCCAGGGCCATTGACTAGGCCGGGAGCCAAGCTGGAACGGGTCAGGCCAGGCCAGTGTCACCCCTAGGTCAGGACAAAGAGGCCTAGGTCAGGGCCTGGCCAGGCCAGGTCAGGCCAGTGGCTGGGCCCAGCCTAGGCCAGAACTAGGCCAGCCAGGTCAGTCTAATAGGGTCAGGAAAGAGGCCGGCCTAGGCCGAGATAGGCCAGGACAAGGCCAGGACCTGGCACTCCAGGTCAGGCAAGGCCAGGGCCGGCCTGGGCCAGGCGCGGCAGGCCAGGCAGAGGCCAGGCCAGGCCAGGGACAGGCCAGGCCAGGCCAGGCCAGGCCAGGGCAGGCCAGGCCAGGCCAGGCCACAAGCCAGGCCAGGCCTCAGGCAGGGCCAAGCCAGGCCTGGCTAGGGCAGGGCCAGGCCAGGCCAGCTTAGGCCAGGGGCTGGTAAGCAGCTAGGGCCAGTGGACTAGGCCAGGCCAGGCCAGGCTAGGCCAGGGCTAGGCCAGGCCAGGGCCAGGTCAGGCCAGGCCAGGCCAGTGCCAGGCCTAGGCCAGGCCAGGCAAGACAGCCAGGCCAGGCCAGGCCAGGGCCAACTAGGGGCTCAGAGCTCAGGGCAACAGTGCAGGCTGGCAGGCCAGGCCAGGCCAGGCTAGGTCAGGCAGGAGCCAGGCCAGGCCAGGCCAGGAGGCCAGGCTAGGCCAGGCCAGGCCAGGCCAGGCCAGGCCCAGGGCCAGCCATGCCAGGCCTAGGACAGGTAGGGCCAGCCTAGGCCAGGCAGGCCACCAGGCCTAGGACAGGCCAGTGCCAGGCAGGAAACAGGCCAGTCAGCAGGCCTAGGCCAGGCCAGGACAGGCAAGTCCAGGACAGGCTAGGCTAGGCCAGTGCCAGCCAGGCAGGTTATGGCCAGGCCAGGTTAGGCCAGCCAGGGTAGTCCAGGCCAGCTAGGGCCAGGCTAGCCAGCCAAGCCAGCAAGCCAGGCAGGGCATAAGGCAAACTAAGCAGGCAGGCCAGGGCCAGGCTAGGCTAGGTCAGGCTAGGCCAGGCCAGGTAGGCCAGGTCAGGCCAGGCCAGGCCAGGCAGGCAGGCAGAGCAGGCCAGGCTAGGCAGTTCAGCTAGGAGGGCCAGGCCAAGGTCAGGAGGCCAGGCCAGCCTAGGCTAGGCCTGGCCAGGCCAGGCCAGGCCAAAGCCAGGCCAGGCCAGGCAGCCAAGCAAGGCTAGGCCTAGGCCAGGCCAGGCCAGGCAGGCGAGGCCAGGCCAGGCAGGCCAGGACAGGCCAGGCCAGGGCCAGGCCAGGGCAGCCAGCCTAGGCCAGACAGGCCAGGCCCAGGCCAGGCTAGGCCAGGCTAGGAGGGCAGACAGGCCAGGCCAGTCAGGCCAGGGCAAGCTAGGGCCAGGACAGAGCTAGGCTAGCCAGAGCTAGGGATAGGTTAGGCTAAGCTTAGGCAGAAAGGTTACCAGACAGGAGGTAGGGCAAGAGGTAGGCTAGGGCCAGGCTAGGGCCAGGCCAGGACCACAGGCAGGCCAGCCAGGCCAGGGCCTAGGCCAGGTCCTGGGCCAGGCTCAGTCAGGCCAGGCCACAGGCCAGGCCAGGCTAGGCCAGGCCAGGCCAGGGCCAAGGTAGGCCAAGCCAGGCCAGGCCAGGCCAGGCCAGTGCTAGCCTAGTGGGCCAGGCCTAGGCCATGGACAGGCCTAGGTCAGGCCAGGCTAGGCCAGGCCAAGTAGGTCAGCAGGTCAGAGCTAGTGCCAGACCAGGCCAGGCCAGACTCAGGACAGGGCCAGCGGCCAGGCCAGGCCGCGATCAGAGCCAGGTCAGGCCTGCAGGCCAGGCCAGGATCTGCCATGGTCAGGCCAGAGGACAGGGACAGACCAGGTAAATAGTGAGGCCAGGGCCAGGCTGTGAAAACGCTGAAGCCAGTGGTGAGGCCAGGCCAGGTTAGGAAACAGGCCTAGGACAGCTGTTGTGTAAGCGCAAGTCAGGGCTAGGCCAGGAGGGCAGGACCAGCCAGGCCAGGCAGGTCAGGCCAGAGTAAAGGCCCATCTTACCAGACAGCAGGACAAGCCAGCCCAGGCCAGAGCCAAGGCAGGACACGGTTTAGCCAGGCAGGCCAGGGCCAGGTCTGGCCAGGATGTAGAGCCAGGCCAGGGCCAACAGCCAGGCCAGGCGGTAGGCGCGGAGTGCCAGGAACCAGGCCAGGGCAGACTCAGGCATAGACCATGCCAGGCCAGGGCCTACCCCATCTGAGCACAGAGCCAGGCCATGGCGAAGCCAGGCAAGGCCAAGTCTTGGCTAGGCCAGGCCAGGCCAGTGCCAGGCCCAGGTCAGCTGCCATGGCTAGTGCCATCTAGGCCATGGCCATGGCCAGGCCTGTATCGTATCAGCAGCTTCAGGCCAGGCCATGCCAGGCCAGGCCAGGTGGCCTGTGGCCAGGCCTTGAGGCCAGGCCAGGTCAGCAAGCCAGGGCCGTCAGGCCTAGGCCTTCCAGGGCCGGGCAGGACCAGGCCAGGACCCAGGCTGAACAGGCCAGGACAGGGCTAGGCCAAGCCAACCCATTAGCCAGGCCAGGAAGAGGCCAGGCGAGGCCAGGACCTGGCGGCCAGGCCAGGACAGGCCAGACCAGGCCGGTTGTAAGCCAGACTAGGCCAGGGTCAGGCCAGGCCAGGCCTAGGCCAGGCCAGGCCAGGGGCCAGGCTCAGGCCAGGCCAGGCCAGGACAGGCCATGTCACTGCCAGGCCAATGCCAGGCCGTATGTCGGTCAGGCCAGGATCATGCCAGGCTAGGCCAGGGCCTGGCCAGGCTGTATGCCAGTGGCAGTGGCAAGGGTGGGCAGGCATGCAAGGGTCGGGCGGCCAGGCCTAGGTCGTGGGCCAGGCAGGTCTAGGCTTAGGGCCAGGTCAGAACAGGCTGCGGGCAGGCTAGGACAGGGGCACAGCCGAGGCCAGGCCGAGGCTGGGCTCACAGTCAGGGCCAGGCCAGACCTGGGGGAGCCAGGCTGGGGCTGGGGGGCGGCCAGCCAGGCTGGGAGGCCAGGCCAGGCCAGGCCCAGGGGTCCAGGCTAGGCCAGGATTAGGCTAGGCCAGG
>CAKJTW010000741.1:0-21456 GCA_917880005.1 Nanger dama
CAATTCCTATCAAGTTACCAGCAGTATTTTTCACAGAACTAGATCAAATAATCTCAAGATTTGTATGGAAATACAAAAAACCTCAAATAGCCAAAGCAATCTTGAGAAAGAAGAATGGAACTGGAGGAATCAACTTGCCTGACTTCAGGCTCTACTACAAAGCCACAGTCATTAAGACAGTATGGTACTGGCACAAAGACAGAAATATAGATCAATGGAACAAAATAGAAAGCCCTGAGATAAACCCACACACCTATGGACACCTTATCTTCGACAAAGGAGGCAAGAATATACAATGGAGTAAAGACAGTCTCTTTAACAGGTGGTGCTGGGAAAACTGGTCAACCACTTGTAAAAGAATGAAACTAGATCTCTTTCTAACACCATACACAAAAATAAACTCAAAATGGATTAAAGATCTAAATGTAAGACCAGAAACTATAAAACTCCTAGAGGAAAACATAGGCAAAACACTCTCCGACATAAATCACAGCAGGATCCTCTATGATCCACCTCCCAATATACTGGAAATAAAAGCAAAAATAAACAAATGGGATCTAATTAAAATTAAAAGCTTCTGCACAACAAAGGAAACTATAAGCAAGGTGAAAAGACAGCCTTCTGAATGGGAGAAAACAATAGCAAATGAAACAACTGACAAACAACTAATCTCAAAGATATACAAGCAACTTATGCAGCTCAACTCCAGAAAAATAAACAAACCAATTAAAAAATGGGCCAAAGAACTAAATAGGCATTTCTCCAAAGAAGACACACGGATGGCTAACAAACACATGAAAAGATGCTCAACATCACTTATTATCAGAGAAATGCAAATCAAGACCACAATAAGGTACCATTTCACACCAGCCAGAATGGCTGTGATCCAAAAGTCTACAAGCAATAAATGCTGGAGAGGATGTGGAGAAAAGGGAACCCTCTTACACTGCTGGTGGGAATGCAAACTAGTACAGCCACTATGGAAAACAGTGTGGAGATTCCTTAAAAAATTGCAAATAGAACTGCCTTATGATCCAGCAATCCCACTGCTGGGCATACACACCGAGGAAACCAGAATTGAAAGAGACACATGTACCCCAATGTTCATTGCAGCACTGTTTATAATAGCCAGGACATGGAAACAACCTAGATGTCCATCAGCAGATGAATGGATAAGAAAGCAGTGGTACATATACACAATGGAGTACTACTCAGCCCTTAAAAAGAATAAATTCGACTCAGTTCTAATGAGATGGATGAAATTGGAGCCAATTATACAGAGTGAAGTAAGCCAGAAAGAAAAACACCAATACAGTATACTGACACATATATATGGAATTTAGAAGGATAGTAATGAAGACCCTCTATGTGAGACAACAAAAGAGACTCAGAGGTATAGAACGGACTTTTGGACTCTGAGGGAGAGGGAGAGGGTGGGATGATTTGGGAGAACGGCATTGAAACATGTATACTATCTTGTAAGAATGAAGCGCCAGTCTATGTTCAATACAGGATGCAGGACGCATGGGGCTGGTGCACGGGATGATTCAGGGAGAGTATGTGGGGTGGGAGGTGGGAGGGGGCTTTGGCATTGGGAGATCGTGGACACCTGTGTCTGATTCATGTCAATGTATGGCAAAACAAATACAGTTTTGTAATGTAGAATAAAGTATTAAAAAAAAAAGAGAGAGCCAATCAAAAACTTTGACAAACAACATAGACCCCGCCCCTATCACTTCCGCCAGGCGCCATCTTAGTTTCCAACCGTTTCCAACCGTAAAGCTAGCCCCTTTTTTTCTCTGAGGTTTCCCATTTAGGGCCCCACAAGTTATAACTGTTTAATAGTTGAAGGAAAGAGAAACTAACCGTATGTAGCTGGGTATTCCTTCTCTGGTCTGGGCGCATCAGAAAACTTCAAGTGCAGAAAAGGGTGTGACTCAACAACTTGTAAGAAAAAGACAATTCAAATAAGGTGGGAAGTACAATGATAGCCCCACAACATCCAAGACAGACCTCGTTATACCAATATGAAAACAAAATACAGACCTGAAGTGACAACTAATATTTTCTAAATTGTGTGTTTAAAAAGAAAAGGGGTATGCAGCAACTCAGATGATTGATGACACAGCTGTGTTTGAAAGGAATGATTTTCATGAAAAATACTACCATGCCAACATTTCAATTCAGTTTGAACTGCTGGCGATTCAAAAATTAAAACACATACATATTACCAACTTTAGTATATTCTTTTGCCATTCAGGTTTATGAAGCTCAAAAATATGGACTAAGGAAGAAAATTAAGACTATTTAGAATTTGGAATGCAAATAATTGCACCGGCTCTTAATTAAAGTTAGTTAAAATAATGCTGATGTGAGTGTGCTTGTTTTGCTGTACATCTGGCAGAATGCCCGCTGGCTCTACATAAGCAACACACTATTATTTTAACTAAGCATATGTTCTGTGGAAGCACACAACTCTTCCCAAACAGTAGTTCGCTCTCCACCCTCAAATACATCTAGGACTTATTTACTTACAGCACAAGAAGTTACTTGAGTAGAAAGCTTCAAGCATGAGCACAATAACTTTCTTTGCAGGAGGGCCTCAACTATAGCATTTGTGAAAGCATAAAACCCCCAAGCTGGTCCAGGCTCTATGTCTTAATCATGGCTCCAGAGGCCAAATGGTCATTCTGGCTGCTATCTTTTTGTGTGTGTTTGATTTTTCTGCCCACTCTAAAGATGGTCATCAGGTGGTATCTGTGGATGGCTGCCAACGGGACCAGAAGCTGTCTTCAAGTCTCAGGAGAATGTCTTGAAGACATCCAGATTCTAGTCCTTCATCCCCAGATGCCAGAGATTGGGAGGCGATAAGACCATCTTGTGGATCAGGACAGTCTTGCCTCAAGAAGGTGGACATTTTTGCTGATAAACTTTCCTGAAACTTCTGATTAGATTGCTTCTCTTGCCAAAGCACTGGCTGCCAGACCTCCACCACCTCCCAACTGGACAACTCAAGTGGTAGGTTGCTTGTCAGAGCAGAGGCTTTTATATTTTGGCTTCACCATGCACCTCATAGGATCTTAGTTCCCTAACCAGGGATCAAACCCAGGCTCCCTGCAACGGAAGCATGGAGTCCCAACCACTGGATCACAGCGAAGTCCCAGAGCAGAGGCTTTGAAACACACAGCATCCAGGGTATCCCACGACATCCAGATGTACTTCTGCACCGGCCATCAGATGACTATGTGGGCTCCACTGCCCATCCCTGGACTCCTCTGCGGTGGGTGTCATTGGGCCCAAAAGGGGTTAAATGATAGCCCTTTGCTCTATCTACAGCCTGCAGAAGTCATGCCAACAAAGGATCTGAGTGTTTCTAGCCACCCTTGATGTAGTCTTCCTCCCACTATACTGAAATACAAAATCCTTTCCGCAAGGAGTCCCATCCCAAATCTCAAGCCCCATTTGTCATGAGGCTACCACATTCAGACTCTTTTCCAGAGGCACTGTCCCACTATGTGTGGCCACTGTAACAGTCTTCCTGTCAAATGAAAAGAGAGGTAGATGTGTACGTATTTACAGATAAGGAGAACTGGAAAGATGGGACAGAGTAGTATCAATGAACCAAAGCACAACAAAGAAATCACAGTGAATTCAAAGATACCCTTGTTGAATCAATGGAATGTCACATACAACTTGAAAATCCCATGTATCCGTTTCAAAGGAAGGGAGCACGTTCTGTTGAAGGAAGACCACAAGAGTCAGAATGCAGATTTTTTTTTTTAAATCCATAACGAAAAATTCCAGGTACATATGCAGGCCCATACATACAAACATGCTAAAACAATAGAAAGTGAGGTTCCTAGCCTTTCCAGAGTAATGGGTTGGCGATGTTATTGTACCTTCTCCTTCCATTTTTTTTTTAATATTGCAAATGCTCCAGGGGAAAATAATATGCGAAGTCTCCAGTGTATTAAGGACCGAAGCTCTGAAGCACTCATTACTAGTTAGAGGCTTAAGTTGCTTCCAGTTGCCAGATCTAACATTCATCACCATGAAAAGGGCTCATGTTCCTACACCTGAATATTCAAGTCACATCATATTTCCTCCTCTTCTATACACCAAGCACACTTCAGATATGCCTTCCAATCTTGCCAGAAAAGTAACACATGTGAACAAGTCCTTCTTATATCTAATCTTCTTGTTATGGTTGCAGTTCAAGGATAGTGCATACAGAAGAGTTGGGCCACATTTGTCATTACAATGTGAGATTTCACTAAAACTTCAGGAAGGGTGCCTCTCCTGGTGTCCAAGCTTCCTCAGAATCCAGGTGGAGCTGGGAAACACTCAAGGAGGCAACAGGACAAAGGGGGAAACAAGCCTTTCAGGCTTTCAAGTCAAGGACGGGTCTTCTTGCCTACGTGTGTTTCCCAAACACGGCGCGCGCTGCTGCTGCTGCTGCTGCTAAGTCGCTTCAGTCGTGTCCAACCCTGTGTGACCCCATAGATGGCAGCCCACCAGGCTCCCCCGTCCCTGGGATTCTCCAGGCAAGAACACTGGAGTGGGTTGCCATTTCCTTCTCCAATGCAAAAAGTGAAAGTGAAGTCCCAAACACTAAGTGTTGCTTATTCCTTTTTTTCTACCAAGATGGTCCTGTATCCCAAGAAAGAAGGTCTGAAAGAGGGTCAGGAGAAAGTTTCTTTCTTCCTCCTAAGTCTGAGACCTTGGTCAGCTTGGCATCATGTCAATAAGAGCCTGAAATTTTTCTTTGCTGAGGGCTGCTTCTGGAGTGTCTAGTGGCTTCTGTTCCCATGCATACACATTCAGGAAGGGTTGTACCTTTTCTTGAATGTCTTTGGCTGACAAGAGTTCATCTAAGAGGCTTGAGAAGCTTCCAAGTGCTGAGTGCTGCTGTTGGTCCAGCAAAGGGGACGTCTTTTTCACTTGAGAGTGCTTGATACTGCAAGACATGAGGCTCAGCGTGTGCAGGCTGCAGAATCTTTCTTTCCCGAGACTCCCATCTAGAGATTACAACTTGGGTCCCCTGTTCCGTGGCTTGGGATAAGTGTGGCCAAGCCAAATCCTGCAAGTGTGGCTGAGGACTATCAAGGTCAAGCTGAGGAGAGTCTTGGAGGGGGAGTGCTTTCAAGCCAGTCTGCAAGTTGCTCTCCTGGTATGTTCCTTGGGATGGAGGCCAGAGAGCTGTGTGAGTAGGTGGAGGCCCACTCCCAGATTTGGTCCTGCTGAGGAGAGACTTGGAACTGTTCCCAGAGGTTTAGAGTTTTCTCTTCCCTGCACAGCTTGGGTAGGCTGCACCACCATGGACTTCAATGACCAGCCCGCAGAGGGCACACAAGGAACCACATGGGGAAGAAAAAAGGAGCTGCTGTGGCAAAAGATTGGATGCTCTAAAGCAAAGTGGAAGGAGGCAATTGATGAGAGCTACTGTGGGCTTTTGTTTCCAAGAACAGTCAGATCTAGCCTAGCACTGGAGCCTTCTGCCAAGAACTTTGGGCTTCTCAAGTGGCTCAGTGGTAAAGAATCCACCTCCCCATCCAGGAGATACAGGAGACTTGAGTTTGATCACTGGAATGAAGAGATCCCCTGGAGCAGGAAATGGCCACCCACTCCAGTATTCCTGCCTGAAAAATTTCATGGACTGAGGAGCCTGGCGGGCTGTAGTCCATGGGGTCACAAAGAGTTGGACACAACTGAGCACACATACACATGCCAGGACCTTCACAGGCCCACCTCTGCTCTGCTCCAGGTGCCAAGCTCTTCGGTTCCAAAACGACATCTAGGGAAGAAGAAGGGAGCTATGCACATCAGAAGTAAGATGTTCCACATCAATTTGACCCAGTCTGTCAGGCAGAGGGCATTTTTGGTTAGGCCTAATCAGGGGAATTTGATCTAGATCTGCAAACTGGTCCTTGGAAACGACGGGCACATCAGGTCAACACCAGACACCTGGCCTCCAGCAGATCCCCCACTGACTGGCCAGAATGTCAGGCCCTTCACACAATGCCCAGCACCTGTACTGCCCTCTCTTCTGAAAATTGATGCCTTCAGATCAGCCCCCTTAGGAGTCCTCTAGGGAATAACCAGAGATTCACCTTCACTTTCTTATACACTAGGCTCAAGGTCCTCAGGATTGCTCCAAACATTCCTGCATTTGTCAGTGCCTACGGTCCAAATGAAAACTCACCTTTCCTTTATCCAATGCCTTTCCTGGATTGGCATAAAATACATGATCCAGTCCCCATTTCCACTGAGTATGTCCACCAGCCCATCTCTTATGGACAGAGGTCCAGGACCCAGCAGGTACCAAGTCCAGATGAAAATCACCTGGGTCTAGATTCAGCCCCCAACTTGCTAGACTAAATCAATAAAGAGGCTCTGCTAATTAGGTTGAGGTCCCTCCCAATCCATGGTGAACAGATGTAAGCCACTTGAAGCACAGATATAGGTCCTGATTCAAATGTGAGTCTTTCAGAGACTCTCTCCATATGCCCATGGACCTGCTCCCTGACTCTTGATTCTCAAAAACACTATGTCAATAATGTACAGAGTACAACAGTTCTCATCTAGGGGCAATAGTCTCTCCCTCCAATTGAGGATAATAGGAAAGACTCCAAATCATGAAGGTATCCCTTTAAGAAGAACTATACAAAAGAGATCGTCATGACCCAGATAACCATGATGGTGTGATCACTCATTTAGAGCCAAACATCCTGGAATGTGAGGTCAAGTAAGCCTTAGGAAGCATCACTATGAACAAAGCTAGTAGAGGTGATAGAATTCCAGTTGAGCTATTCCAAATCCTAAAAGATGATGCTGTGAAAGTGCTGCACTCAATATGCCAGCAAATTTGGAAAACTCAGCAGTGGCCACAGGACTGGAAAAGTTTTCATTCCAATCCGAAAGAAAGGCAATGCCAAAGAATGTTCAAACTACCACACAATTGCACTCATCTCACATGCAAGTAAAATAATGCTCACAATTCCCCAAGCCAGGCTTCAACAGTATGTGAACTGTGAATTTTCAGATGTTTAAGCTGGGTTTAGAGAAGGCAAAGGAACCAGAGATCAAATTGCCAACAATTTGATCACAGGAAAACAAGATAATTCCAGATAAACATCTACTTCTGCTTCACTGACTATGCTAAAACCTTTGACTGTGTGGATCACAACAAACTGGAAAATTCTTAAATAGATGGGAATACTGGACCACCCTACTTACCTCCCGGGAAATGTGTATGCAGGTCAAGAAGCAACAGTTAGAACTGGACACAGAACAACGGACTGGTTCCAGATTGGGAAAGGAGCACGTCAAGGTTACATACTGCTACCCTGCTTATTTAACTTCTATGCAGAGTACATCATGAGAAATGTCAGGTGGATGAAGCACAAGCTGGAGTTAAGATTGCCAGGAGAAATATCAATCACCTCAGATATGCAGATGACACTACCCTTATGGCAGAAAGCAAAGAGGAACTAAAGAGCCTCTTAGTGAAAGTGAAAAAGGAGAGTGAAAAAGCTGGCTTAAAATTCAACACTGACAAAACTAAGATCATGGTATCTGGTCCCATCACTTCATGGCAAATAGATGGGGAAATGACAGAAACATTGGGGGCTCCCCCATTTTGGGAGGCTCCAAAATCACTGCAGATGGTGACTGCAGCCATGGAATTGAAAAATGCTTGCTCCTTGGAAGAAAACCTACAACAAACCTATACAGCATATTAAAAAGCAGACATTACTTTGCCTACAAAGGTCCATTTAGTCAAAGCTATGGTTTTTCCAATAGTCATGTATGGATGTAAGAGTTGGACCAAAAGGAAGACTGAGCCCTGAAAATCTGATGCTTTTGAACTGTGCTATTGGAGAAGACTCTTGAGAGGCCCTTAGACTACAACTAGATCAAACCAGTCAATCCTAAAGGAAATCAGTCCTGAATATTCATTGGAAGGACTGAAGCGGAAGCCCCTATACTTTTGCCACCTGATGCAGAGCCAACTCAGTAGAAAAGACCCTGATCCTGGGAAAGACTGATGACAGGAGAAGGCGCAAATCACAGCAGGATCTTCTATGACCCACCTCCCAGAATAATGGAAATAAAAGCAAAAATAAATAAATGAGACTTAATTAAACATAAAGGCTTTAGCACAAAGAAGGAAACTATAAGTAAAGGTGAAAAGACAGCCTTCAGAATGGGAGAAAATAACAGTAAACAAAGCAACTGACAAAGATTCTCAAAACATACAAGCAGTTCATGCAGCTCAATTCCAGAAAAATAAATGACCCAATCAAAAAACTGGCCAAAGAACTAAACAGACATTATTCAAAGAAGACATACAGATGGCTAACGAACACATGAAAGGATGCTCAACACCACTCATTATCAGAGAAATGCAAATCAAAACCACAATGAGGTACCATCTCATGACAGTTAGAATGGCTGCTATCAAAAAGTCTACAAACAATAAATCCTGGAGAGGGTATGGAGAAAAGGGAACACTCTTACACTGTTGGTGGGAATGCAAACTAGTACAGCCACTACGGAAAGCAGTGTGGAGAGTCCTTAAAAAACTGGAAATAGAACTGCCATGCAACCCAGCAATCCCACTGCTGGGCATACACACCGAGGAAACCAGAACTGAAAGAGACGTGTACCCCAATGTTCATCGCAGCACTGTTTACAACAGCCAGGATATGGAAGCAACCTAGATGTCCATCAGCAGATGAATGGATAAGAAAGCTGTGGTACATATACACAGTGGAATATTACTCAGCCATTAAAAAGAATGCATTTTAATCAGTTCTAATGAGGTAGATGAAACTGGGGCCTATTATACAGAGTGAAGTAAGTCAGAAAGAGAAACACCAATACAGTATACTAACGCAAATATATGGAATTTAGAAAGATGGTAATGATGACCCTACATGTGAGACAGCAAGAGACACAGATGAAAAGAACAGTTTTTTGGACTTTATGGGAGAAGGCAAGGGTGGGATGATTTGAGAGAATAGCACTGAAACATGTATATTATCATATGTGAAACAGATCACCAGTCCAGGTTCGATGCATGGGACAGGGTGCTCAGGGCTGGTGCACTGAGATGACCCTGAGGGATGGGATGGGGAGGGAGGTGGAAGGGGGGCGTTCAGGATGGGGAACACATGTACACCCACGGCTGATTCATGTCAATGTACAGCAAAAACCACTAGAATATTGTAAAGTAATTAACCTCCAATTAAAATTAATTAATTTAAAACAAAAAGAAGGGGCGACAGAGGATGAGATGGTTGGATGACATCACTGATTCAATGGACATGAGTTTGAGCAAGAACTAGGAGATGGTGAAGGACAGGGAAGCCTGGAGTGGGTTGCAGAGTCGCACACTGAGCAACTGAACAACAAATCCCTTTAAGAGGGCAGGCTCTGCACAAGTTCAGTGACCTTGAAAACCCAAAACACAATGCAGACAACACGCTGCCACACACAGTTCAGTGCTCCCACTTTTATACCAAGACACTTCTCAAGCAATATAACAGAACTGCTGAGCTTCAACAGCATTTAAGGTATTTACTACAGAGAGCAATGCTTCCTCCTCCCGCTTTTGTCCTGCCATTCTGCACATGTGTATGCACTGCTGCCAATATGATTTGGGAATTTTTACCTTGGAAGGACTCTCACTTGCAATGCCAGGACTCTAAAACCCACAGCTTTGCCTTCAATCAGCAGGATAACCCCCTTAAAGCCTGCATGTATCCAGTATTACCCCAGGGTTTAATAACCCTTCACATGGGACAAATCATGTTACTCCCACTGAGAACTTACCTAGACTTGAGATTCTGAAATTCCTGTTTGACAAGCCAATTTTTCCCAAGTTGCAATGCCAGGAAACTGGTTCTTCTTGAAAACTTGCACAAGGACACTTGTTTGAGACAAAAAGATGAATGTCCGCTTTCTCCTGGTCCCTTTGGGAAGCATTCTGAAGGAGAATAAATTAAAAGAGAAGAAATTTAGCCAAGTGCACATACAGTGCATAGGATGCATGAAATATAGCATCATTTACATATAGTATATATTACATTTACATACAGCATGTATTACATAAAGTATATAGTATATGTACATGTAATACAGCATCATTTACATATTATAGTATCATTTATATAATTTATCCTATACCCACATATATACACACATACGTAAGTATTTTTTCCTCACCACCCTTCTCCCCATGGAGTGCTCAAAAATGCCCACTCAACAACTCTAGCTGAGGAGCCCTAGGATAAAACTGCCAAGGTGGTGGAGGAGAGGAATTCTGACTTCTTGGCAGCTTCAGGACATGAGTCAGAAACTTCCTGGCCATGCATCATTGCACCCTACAACAAGGGCACGATGCTCATATCTGGAGCTCTAACAGGGCAAGAATTAAATTATCATTGGTTTCTCTCCTAAGCATTCTTTGCCACACATTTATCATTCATATTCAGAGGTGATTCTGTCTCCAGGAGATCCTCTGAGGCAATGCATTTGGAAATGCTGGATACTTTGAGTCCAAATGATGATGCAATTGCCCTTCTCTTATTGAGGTTTTCATGGACACCAACGGGCTCTGCCTTAAGATTTCTTCTTTACTGGTTTTGAAACCAGTCCTAAGCACAAACAGGGAACCCATCAATGCTTATGAACATATTTTCAAATATCTTTTGCAATGTCACAATTGGTCAAACAAGGGAACACACTAGTGAAAACCCAAAATGGCCCATCTATCCCCAATTGAAAGATAGTAGTGTATGTATGTAAAGAATAATAATGCTTTTATATATTAATAAGCTTCCCTGGTGGCTCAGAGGTTAAAGCGTCTGCCTCCAATGCGGGAGACCTGGGTTCGATCTCTAGGTTGGGAAAGATCCCCTGGAGAAGGAAATGGCAATCCACTCCAATATTCTTGCCTGGAGAATCCCATGGACGGAGAAGTCTAGTAGGTTACAGTCCACGGGGTCGCAAAGAGTCGGACACAACTGAGCGACTTCACCTTTATATATTAATAAGAGTAGAGAATTTCAGAAAATACATAATCTGCTATCAAAGAAAATAATCATTTCTCCTTTAGCCCTCTTGATGGTATACAAATATCCATGACCTAGGAGAAATGCTTGCTTTCTGAAAGTCAGACTGAGCTTGTGGCCACATCCTCTATCTTCTTCCCATCAATTTTGCCACTTGCTCTGTTTGGCTTTCGTCTCCGATTGTCTCATTCTACCAGTTTTTGTCTGTCTTTGTTTTCCTACCTCATTATCTGTCTGTCTCTGCCTCTCCTCTTTCTTTCATTTGCTCTCTCTTGCTCTTTTTGCCTCATCTTTCCTGTGGTCAATGCCTGAGGAATGTTTCTCAGTCTCTCTTATGTCCTCAGAAGCAGTACTGTTTCATAACACACAATGCATTGGTAAGTGCCCCTGTAAAAAATTCCCTAAACCCAGATAACAGTAATTAAAATCTTATGCTGCCTGGGAAATACTCACTTGCTGCTGCTGCTAAGTCACGTCAGTCGTGTCCAATTCTGTGCAACCTCACAGATGGTGGCCCACCAGGCTCCCGCCCCTGGGCTTCTCCAGGCAAGCATACTGGAAGGGGTTGCCATTTCCTTCTCCAGTGTATGAAAGTGAAAAGTGAAAGTGAAGTGGCTCAGTCGTGCCCAACTCTTCGCGACCCCATGGACTGTAGCCTACCAGGCTCCTCCGTCCATGGGATTTCACAGGCAAGAGTACTGGAGTGGGGTGCCACTGCCTTCTCCAAATACTCATTTACACTTACCTTTTAGTGGATACATGCTACAGTCACTTCTAGGTCAGGAGATTATTATGTACCTGATTCCCATCTTGATAGGCTCCCATTTCCTATATGAGAGGCTTGCTTCCCTGTTACCAGACACTGAACTGCAGTGTGTTTTAGTCATTTCTGAATTTTTGTGTGGAAATTTTGATAAATCTAGAAAAACCTTCGATAGAGAAGGCAAGCAGTTTCTGTGGACCTGTGGTAATGTCTCAGGCATTGAGGTCAAATGCTAGCTCCCTTTCTTTAATTACTCCTTTTGTATCTGACCAGAGATGAACTGTTCAGGGCAGGTAGTCTCCTGAAGAAAAGCAATAAAGGAACAAATCCCTGGTACAACCGGTCTCGTACTTCATTGTTTCATAAACTTTCCTTTCTGATCATCCAGTGCCACAGGCCTATAGACACACAGATAACTCTGGCCATGTTGGCCCAAGGGATGCACAATCATTGCCAGGACTTGAGTCAATCCTGTCTTGAGCACAAAAGTAACTGTCACTTAATCCTTATCAACATATTTGCAAAGGTTAACTGTAGTGATTCACAACTGAACTGTTACCAAATACTCACTCACTACCCTGTGAGCATAGAATTCAATACTATGGCATTAGCTTTAAAGAAGGAGTTTTAGGAAATCAAGATGGTGGAGTAGAAGGATGTGACGCTTACCTCGCCCCACAATTCATCAAAAATGTCTTTGGTCCAGCGGTTAAGACTCTGTGCTTCCACCACAGTGGGTGTGGAACTAACATCCTGCAAGCTGAGCAGAGTGGGGGAAAATGCATCTACAACAATTCTCACAGAATACCAACTGAAAGCTCCCAGAAGATCTTGAACAACCAAAGCTGCAAGAAAGAGCCCCACATGACCAGATAGGACTAAAGGAAAAAAAAAAGGGGGGAATCAAAACAGAACCTACACACTGGGAAAGAGCTGGGAAAGAGGAAACGTTCACCCTGGGAGCCTCCTCTGATAGCTGGGATGGAGCTGCAGGGGGCTGGAATTGGCCAGAGAGGAGTGTGCATGGGCTGGTTTGCTGCCAAGCAGGACAGAGAGGTACCAGCACTAACGGCTGCCACCTTGCTGCACTTGCCAGCCCAAGATGCACACCTACTGGTGCAAAGCAGCTTGGTGATGAAACCTAGGCTTCAGTGCACAGACAACAGGAGAGAACTTGGTTTGGCTGTGCAGAGACAGTTCAGAGGGCCTGGAGTGTGGACCAGGCTGCAACTGGGGTGAACATGGGATGGAGCCCTGGTCCACCACAGAAGCCCCAATATCAATGTGAAAGGTGGGTCAGAGGTCAATCATAGAAGACTCACTGTCATGCTCACAGCTCTGGCCATGCCAGATCTTGGGAGCATGCACACGCTGACATCTGAGCAGACTGTTGGTGCTCCAAAAACGGAGGACAGCTTCAGTGAGCTTTGAGAGCTCATAACCTTGGCACACTTTAGCTTGGACTTTGAAAGCATACACATGCTGAAATCAGGAGGGGCTGGTGCATGAGCCAATTATCGGTGCTCCCACAGCAGAGGCAAGTCTGATTCTGTGGGTGTGCACTCTGGTTATGGGCAGTGCCACAGAATCGCATGTTTCAGTGGACAGCTCCTGGGGAGGAACTCCTTGCCTAGAGGGAGGATTCCAGCCCCACCTACTTCACACTGCAGTTTGGAATCAAACCTGGGAGTCTCTAAGCCAATGAAAGGGGAGCAGACCCTGCCCCCACCAGGACTGTGACAACCACAGAGCCAAAGGGAGGCCTAAGCCCACATCCAGTGCAGGCTCTGGTCACCATGACACCAAAGATACCCCCTTAATCAAGGGGACAATTGCCAGCACACCCTGGGAAAAGATGTGGCAGGTATCCATACCAAATACAGCTCGCACACGAAAAATACTGCACTCAACACAGCCTATTCAGAGACACTGCAACATATAAATAGTCTTTCAAAACCACAGTAGATAACTATTTCTCTTAAATTCACAGAGCCAAAGAAATGTAAGTAAAGTTTAAAAGTACAGGAACTACTCCCATTTAAAAGAACAAGAGAGGGAATTCCCCAGTGGTCCAATGGTCAGGACTTGGACCTTTCACTGCTGCGGTCTGGGTTCAATCCCTGGTCAGAGAACTAAGATCCCGCAAATCATGCAGTGCCACAAAAGGAAAAAAAAAAAAAAGAACAAGAGAAATCCTCTGAAAGAACAATTAAATAGATCTTGCCAGTCTATCAGACCCAAAGTCCAAAAAAGTGGTGAGGTAATAAAAATGCTAAAGGAGGACTTTTCTGGTTGTCCAGTATGGTTCAGTTAATAAAGAGTCCACTCGCAATGCAAGAGATGCAGGAGATATGGGTTAGATCCCTGGGTTGGAAGATCCCCTGGAGGAGGGCATGGTAACCCACTTCAGTATTCTTACCTGGAGAAACCCATGGACAGAGCAGCCTGGTGGGCTACAGTTCATAGGGTTACAAAGAGTCAGACACAACGTAAACGACTGAACATACATGCAGTGATTAAGAATCTACCTGCCAGTGCAGGGAACACAAGTTCAATCCCTGCTCCTGGAAGATTTCACATGCTGAGGGGCAGCTAAGCCCATGTTCCACAACTTCTGAGCCTGTACTCTAAAGCCCGCATGCTGCAACTACTGAAACACTCATGTCCTAGAGCCCACACTCCACAACAAATGAACCACCACAGTAAGAAGCCCACACATCCCAACTGAAGAGTACTCCCTACTTGCCCCAACTAGAGAAAACTCACACACAGCAATGAAGACCCAGTACAGCCAAAATTAAATATTTTTAATGCTGAAGTAGCTAAGAATGATGATTGACAGAAGTGTAGATCACTGTAACAAGGAACTAGAAACCATAAAGAAGAATCAAAATTAGACAACTTAACTGCCAAGATAAAAACCCAGCCTAAGGCAATAAATAGCAAACTAAATGTTGCAGAAGAATAAGTGATTTAAAAGACAGAGTGACAGAAGTCACTCAATCAGAACAGTCAGAAAAGAGACCAAAAAAAAAGAAAAGAAATGGAAGCAACACATGAGATCTACAGGGTAACATAAAGCATGCTAACCTACACATATCAGGAATTCTTTCTTCTTCCAGAAGAAGAAGAAAATGGGGATAAAAATGTATTTGAAGAAATTATGGCTGAGACCTCCCAAAGCTAAAGAAGGAAACAGATATCCAGGTACAGGAAGCAAAGAGGGTCCCAAATAGACACACACCAAGACACTTCACTTAAAATGGCCAAAGTTAAAAGAGGATTCTAAAGGCAGAAAGAGGGAAAGAACGAGGCAATTACAGGGAGGCCCTATAAGGCTATCAGCTAATTTCTCTACAGAAAACTTTGCAGTCCAGAAGGGAGTGGAAGATATTTTCACAGTCCTGAAAGAACCTGCAACCTAGGATCCTCTACCCATCAAGATCATTTAGAATATGAGAGAAAGAATTTCTCAGACAAGAAAAAACTAAAAGAATATTGCAATAATAAATCTTATAAGGAAATTAACAGGTCTTTTCTAAATAGAAAAGCAAGAAAGTATAAGAAAGGGAAAAACCACAATAGGAAAGCCAAATATATAAAAGAACTCAAGAATACTTAAATAACCCAGTTCATAAATTTAAAAAAATCAAAAAATTCTGTGAAATCAATTATAACTACAATAAACAGAAGAAAGGATATACAATTGCAGGAGCCCCACAGTATTAGGGGAAACAGAGACATCACTCTTATTAAAGGCACACAGAAACTCCCACGCACACTAGGACTAAGGGTAAAAGTATAATCTGATAGGAGCATGAGCCAGACCTACCCCCTGGTCTTGGAGAGTCTCCAGGAGGAGCAGGGGGTGGCTGCAGTAGGGACACACACACTGGTGGCACACATATTGGGAAATATTCAAACACATGAACACTGATGCTGGTGGCTGCCATCTTGGCTCATTAATGCCAAGAGCAAGTCACACCCAACAGCCTATAGGTACCAGTGTTGGGATGCCTCAGGCCAAACAACTGAGCAGGGACCAATCCCACCAACTGGCAGACAGGCTACTTAAAGTTTTCCTGAGCCCAGAGCCACCTCTAGACACGCCCCTAGACATGGCCCTGCCCACCAGAGGGCCAAGACCCAGCTCTACCCTGCAGTGGGCAGGCACTAGCCCTTCCCACTAGGAAGCTTACACAGGCCTCTAGACCAGTCTGACCCACCAGAGGGCAAACACCAGAAGCAGAAAACTGATCCCACAGCCTACAGACTAAGCCTGCAAACAGCAAGCTAGATCCTACCCTGGGACCAGCTGGACCCTGGCTATGCCCACTAGCAGGCCAGTACAGCCTTCGGTACACCCTGGATCCCAGACCCAACTGTGTCAGAAACTGCCCCTTCCTCAAAGCCAATGACCTGAAACAAGCTCTGGGATCCCTGAACTCTGCAGCACGACTTCAGGAAGCAGCTCTTCCGGCCAACAGTCTGGCACTAATCCCAGAATCTGGCTTCACCTGCCAGCAGGTGGGCAATGGCCCCAGAGTCTTTGGGACCCTGACTGTGCCCATCATTGAGCCAGCACTAGCTTCAGAACCGCCTAGAGTTCTGCAGCCAGTTGCCTTATACCAGGCCCTACTAAACAGCAGTCAGTAGCATCCACACAAGGCAGCATCTTGCAACCAACCACACTGGAGGACAACCAAGCCTACTGGGCCACCCACAGGGCCTGTCACAACAGAAGGACCCAGGCAGCTCTCTTAGGGGGAACCCCTAAACCATATAGTTTGGGTGACAAGAGGGGAGTGACCTTCTAGGATGTGTAGGACATCTACATAAGGCCACTTCTCCAAAGCTGAGAAATATAACCAACCTATCATAAACAAAAAACAATAACTTAGACAAAATGAAGTGCCAGAGGAATGTTTCAGATGAAAGAACAAGACAAAATCCCAGAACAACTAAGTGAGGTGGAGACAGGCAATCTATCTGAGAAAGAGTTCACAAGAATGATCACACAAATAATCAAATAACTCAGGGGGAGAATGGATACACAGAGCAAGAAGTTTGGTGTGATTTTTAAATTTATTTTAATTGGAGACTAATTACTTTATAATATTGTGGTGGTTTTTTAACAAAGAGATAGAAGATACAAGGACTTCCCTAGTGGTCCTGTGGTTAAGAATCCACAAGCTAATGCAGCAGACATGGGTTTAATCTTTGGTCTGTGAAAGATCCTACAGGCCACAGGGCAACTAAGCTTACCAAAACTACTGAGCCCATGCTACAGAGCCTATGAACCACCAACTACTGAAGCCTGCGTGCCCTACAGCCCATGCTCCACAAGCAGAGAGAAGCCACTGCAATGAGAAGCCTACACACCACAACTAGACAGTAGCCCACTCACCGCAACTGGAGAAAGCCTGTGCAGAGCCAAGAAGAGCCTGTGCACCACAACAAAGACCGGCACAGCCAGTAAATAAATAAAATTAACTTTTAAAAGAGTTAGAAAATGTAAAAATGAAAAATTACAAAACAATAATAAGTGAAATTGTAAACATACCAAAAGGAATAAATAGCAGACTAAATGATACAGAAGAATAGGTTAGTGATCTGGAAAACAGAGTAGTGGAATACATGGCCAGCCAACAGAAAAAGGAAAAAGAAATGAGGTCAGTTTAAGAGACCTCTGGAACAATATCAAGTACTCTATTATTTGCAACACAGGGGTCCTAGGAGGAGAAAAGTGAGTGAGAAGGGGCCTAAAAAATATTTGAAGTGATAATAGCTGAAAATTTCCCTAATCTGTGAAAGGAACAGTCACCCAAGTCCAGGAAGCACAGAGTCCTTGAAAGGGTAAATCCAGAGAACACACCATAATCAAAAATGATGAAAATTAAAAACAAAAACAGAATATTAAAAGCACCAAAGGAAAGTAGCAAATAACATACAAGAGAACCCTCAAAAGTCTATCAACTGATCTTTCAGTAGAAACTGAAGGAATGGCATTATATTTTTAAAGTGAGGAAAGTGAAAAATCCTATAACCAAGACCACTCTACTTAGCAAGGTTCTCATTCAGTTTTGATGGAGAAATCAAATTCTTTACAGAGAAGCAAAAGCTAAAAGAAGTCAGCACCACCAAACCAGCTTTACAACAAATATCAAAGGAAATTCTTTAGGTAAAAAAGACCATATCTAGAAATAAGAAAAATTACGAAATGAAAAAGCTCACCGGTAAAGGGAAACATACAGTAATGGTATGGAATCAACCATATACAAAGCTAACAGGGAAGTTAAATGACAGAAGTAATATAATCATCTGTATCCACAATAAGCAGTTAAGGGGTACATAAAACAATTAATGTAAAATATGATATTAAAACTTATAATAAGCATATGTAGAAGAGCACAAATGCAGGGTTTTTTTTTTAATGCATTTGGAATTAAGAGATCAGCAGCTTAAAAAGCACACACAGACTGCTGAACAAACACATCATAGTAACCACAAACCAAAAATCTATAATATATATACAAACAAGAAAGAAAACTGAATCTGACCACAACATTAAAGAAAGTCTCAAATCACAAGAAGAGAACAAAAGGGGAAAATACCTATAAAAACAAATCCAAAGCAATTAACAAAATGGCAATATATACATACATATTGGTAATTAAATAAATGCAAATAGACAAAATGCTCCAACCAAAATACAGAGTGGTTGAATGGACACAAAAACAAGGCCCATAAATACGCTACCTACAAAACACTCACTTCAGATCTACAGACACATACTAAATGAAAGTGATGGGATGGAAAAAGGTATTCCATGCAACAGAAGTCGAAAGTAAGCCAGACAGCAATATTTGACTTCAAGACTGTTACAAGAGACAAAGACACTACATAATGATGAAGGGATCAATCCAACAAGATATAACAGCTGTGAACAGATGCACCCAACATCAGTTCAGTCACTCAGTCGTGTCCAACTCTTTGTGATCCCATGGACTGCAGCAAGCCAGGCGTCCCTTCCATCACCCGGAATTTACTCAGACTCATCTCCAATAAGTCGGTGATGTCATCCAGCCATCTCATCCTCTGTTGTCCCCTTCTCCTCCTGCCCTCAATCTTTCCCAGCATCAGGGTCTTATCAAATGAGTCAGCTCTTCGAATGAGGTGGCCCAAGTATTGGAGTTTCAGTTTCAACATCAGTCCTTCCAATGAATACCCAGGACTGATCTCCTTTAGGATGGACTGGTTGGATCTCTCTGCAGTCCAAGGGACTCTCAAGAGTCTTCTCCAACACCACAGTTCAAAAGCATCAATTCTTCAGTGCTCAGCTTTCTTTATAGTCCAACTCCCACATCCATACATGACTACTGGAAAAACAATAGCTTTGTACAGATGGAACTTTGTTGGCAAAGTAATGTCTCTGGTTTTTAACATGCTGTCTAGGTTGTCATAACTTTCCTTCCAAGGAGTAAGTGTCTTTTAATTTCATGGCTGCAGTAATCATCTGCAGTGATTCTGGAGCCCAAAAAATAAAGTCAGCTATGGTTTGCACTGTTTTCCCATCTATTTGCCATGAAGTGATGGGACCAGATGCCATGATCTTAGTTTTCTGAAAGTTGAGCTTTAAGCCAACTTTTTCACTCTCCTCTTTCACTTTCATCAAGAATGAAAATGCACCCAACATGGCAGCACCTCAATATATAAGGCAAATATTAACAGATATAAAAGAAGAAATTGGCAGTAACACAGTAACAGTAGATAGGTCTTTAACACCCCATTTATGTCAGTGGACATATCCAAACAGAAAATTAATAAGGAAACATAGGCCTTAAATAACGCATTAAGCCAAATGGACTTACTGATTTTACAACACACACACACACACACACACACACACACAGAGAGAGAGAGAGAGAGAGAGAGAGAGAGAGAGAGCATTCTATTCAAAAGCAGAAAACCACATTCTTTTCTATTGCACAGGGAACAATCTCTAGGACAGATCACCTACTAAGCCACAAAACAAGCCTCAGTAAATTTTAAAAATTGAAATCATATCAAGCATCTTCTCTGACCACAATGCTATGAGACTAAATATCAACCACATGAGAAAAAACTTTAAAGAACAAACACAAGGAGGCTAAAAATATGCTACTAAACTACCAATGGATCAATGGATAAATTAAAGTGGAAATAAAATATCTAGAGACAAATGAAGGAAAAAAAAATGAACCAAAACCTATGGGATACAGCAAAAGTAGTTCTAAGAGAAGTTTTGAGTGATACAAGGTCACCTCAAGAAAAATCTCAAGTACTGTTAACATTACATCTGAGGGAACCAGAGAAAGAAGAAATAAAATGCAAAGTTAACAGAAGGAAAGAAATCAAAGATCTGAGCGGAATGTGGTGACCTAAAACAGAAGCAAATACAAAAAAAGGAGATTATGTATAAGTACAGTTGATTCACTACGCTGAACAATAGAAACTAATAACACAACATTTTAAAGCACCTATACACCAATAAACATTACTTTAAAAAAAACCCCATTCATTCAAAGATTTCAACCTAAGAATAATGTCTCAGTTTAAAATCTGCATACCTGGATACCTATTACCATAGTTCCCATGTATAGCTTATTATTAAATCACTGTATCTATTTGGAACTATACTTTTTCTTCTTGAATCAGCACCAATATGCATTCATTCCTATATCACCAGCACTCACTGCTGTACCTAATGTATATAATGTACCCAAATAGCTTTGATTAACTGAATGAATGTATAACCCAAAATAATAAAATATAACCTAATTATAACATGTATCTTCAAAACGTAAAGGGAATGTACACATGAATATATTTCTAAATGTAATAACATTTTAAAAAATCAGAGCAGAAATATATGAAATAGAAACTAAAACAATATTAAAAACTGACTGAAACTAAAAGTTGGTTCTTTGAAAAGAACAAAATTGATAACCTTTAGCCAAACTCATCAAGAAAAAAAGGAGAGGGCCCAAATCAATAAAATGAGAAATGAAAAAGTTATACCACAGAAATACAAAGGCTCATAAGAGATTACTATAACCAACTATAGCCAATAAAATGGACAACCTAGAAGAAATGAACAAATTCTTAGAAAGATATACTCTCCCAAGACAGAATCAGGAATAAATAGAAAATACAGGCAAACCAGTTACCAGTATTGAAATTGAATCAGTAATTTTAAAACTCTCAACAAACAAAAAGTCCAGGACCAGAGGACTACACAGGTGAATTCTACCAACCACTTAGAGAAGAAACTATTCCAAATGATAGCAGAGGAAACATTTTTAACTCATTCTAGGAAGCCACCACCACTCCGATACCAAAACCAAAGATGCCACAAAAAAGAAAATTGCAAGCCAGTATCACCGATGCACATAGATGTAAAAACCCTCAACAAGATACTAGTAAACTGAGCCAAATAATACATGATAAGGATCACACACCATGGTCAAATGGGATTTATCTCAGGGATGCAAGAATTTTCCAATATCCTCCAATCAATCAATGTGAAATACCATGTTAGCAAATTAAGGATAAAAACCATATAATTATTTCATT